>MU666858.1:369890-399015 GCA_026770625.1 Nicotiana glauca
TTTGTTAAAAACCAAATATTCACTTACTTTAGGAAAAAAGATTGCCTTGACCATAATTAGTCCAAAATTTAGAATTAATGCATCAACTTGACAAATCTTACAAAGGATCACTACACAACGTGATGGATGAGCAAATTCTCAAGCAATCGCTGGTTATAGAGAATCAGAAAGTGAAATCCCATAACGAGAAAAACTTCTTCAGCCTTAGAAAAAGAATACCATAACGCGACAAACCACTCGGCGACGGCGAGATCGGAAGACTGATTAGACTAAACTTAACTAAAAATTGATCCAACAGCTTCTTTAGATGCCTAAAATAATCTTAACTATTCCAACAAAACTCAGATTATAGAAACAAAAACTAGGAAGGATGAGCAACATCATATTTAAAATCACTGGAAAAAAGAACAGCGTTATAACAGAGAGAACCACAAAACTCAGTATGCTTCATCCAATTTTGAACCACGCACACAAGCTAATTACCAGGGAAACATTTAGCAAAGAATAGTTGAAGCACGGAAGTAGTAAATAGAATAGAAATGGACCTTTTAGCTAAAGAGTCCTTTATTATTTTGGAAAGGAGAATCTCACGAACAAAACGATATAGCATCAATTTAGGAAAGGACTCTCGCAAAATGAACCGGAGCTGCGGAACGGGAATCACGTCGGCGACGACCTCAAGCACAAAACTTCGACGGGATTAATGGAGGATTCTGGAGCTGTTCCCTCAGTAACAATGACAAAGGAAGAAGCTGAACATTGGCCTTTCATGGCTGCATTTGTATGAGTTTGGTGCAGAAGTTTTCATGGCTTCTATAGTGAGCTCAAAACAGAGAAAAGGAGAAATGGAGTTCCGAGTTGGGTTTTTTGCGGAGGTTTTGGTTAAGAAAAAGGTGAAGATGAAGGGGTGTTGCTTTTGGTTAAGGAAAAACCATGAAAATGGCTGCCTCTTCTCTTTGTGTATTATTGTTTAAGATGCTGCTTCTTTTTCATTTTTGGAATCGCCGCTTTCCTCTTCTCTAGGTCTTAGAGTCTACGGTGTATTTATATACATAGGAAAGGATTTTAGGTTAAGGGGTATGAATTTAGTATTATTGGACCTTAAAATTGGGCCAAAGAAAGATACAAAATGGACTACAAGATTTAAATGGGACAAATTAACCCAAGACTAACTCTTCTTTCTAAATATAATTTATAATATAAAAGTATGAAACTAGTCTTAGTTAATTGAACTAAACCATGTTAAAACATAAAATTATTTTTTTGTGTTTTCAAGATTATATAAAAATAAAGATAAGGTACTATTTTTGTATATTTTTATATTTAAATTTATGAAGGATACGCAAACTAAAATATTTTTGTAATTTTTTTTCTTGTGACGAAATAAAGTAAAAGAAGTCAAAAATAGTTGAAATAGCTATATTAGGCCTAAATTAAATATTTATATGCTAAAATATAAAAATATTGGGGAAGGTCAGAAATCACATGTCTACAGTTGCCCCTCTTTGACTGAAAACGCGAAGAGTTTTCAGACAAAGAACGACTAGACAGGTTTTTTGACCCGACCCTTATTTGGAGAGACTAAAACTAAGAGAAAAGGGGAATGTGACCGAGCCCTGGTATCTGAGCTGCCTACATATACTTGGCTATAAAAGAATCAGGCCACGTGTAGTTCAGAGATGAGTGAGATGATGGAGTATGGAGGTGAAGAGCCGGTCGAGGTGGCATTTTGCCGAGGTTCCGGTCCGTGGTCCTGTTATTACATTAAAATCAAAAGAAATGAAAAAGACTAACTAAACCTGTCAACTACGAGTTACAAGATTCCTATCTATAAGTCTTCTGAAACTTGATTTTGAGTCTTGGTTGGTTCTTCATGCGGACTCTGATCTGAATCTTGATGCTTGTTAGCTGCAGGTATTGGTTCAATATTCTTCCAACTTCTCAGATCAAGGCGGGACTTGCAAAGCTTGTGACTTCAATTATATCTTGAGTAGTCCACATCTTTTCTCCGCTTCTGCACTTTGAGTTCACTTCTTTTTCTTTTTCTTCTTCTTCTTCTTCTTCTTTATTCTGGATTGAGACTCATTCTTTTAGTCGTCTCGAACCCTGTGCCTCGAGGTAAAACCTGCTCAGACACCAAAACAAACAAACGAACGAAATTTTTCTGCCCCAGTTTTCACTAGGAAAATTTCGTGAGTTATTGTAGCAAAATTCTAAACTACTTCTTTATTGAAAGCAATAAAAGTCAGGATTGTGTATCCTTGGGGAAAAGAGATCAGGGAGTGGAGACCCTATACCTAAAATGAAAGCAACTAGGGAATGGAGACCCTATGTTGGAAAAGCGATTAGGGAGTGGAGACCCTATGTCTAAAATAAAATCAACTAGGGAGTGGAGACCCTATGTATAAAAGCATACTAGGGAGTGGAGACCCCATGTCTAAAATGAAATCAACTAGGGAATGGAGACCCTATGTTGGAACGATTACCAGGTGTGAGCACGTGATTTTTGCCTCGCTCAAATATTCCTATAAAATTCATTAGAATTAGGATTTTTCCTTAATTGTTTGAATTTTAAGAAAATAATTGCGTTTTTTGTTTTGTTTGCATTTTTTGTATGTGCATTTTATTTGATATAATTTAAAAATACAAAATAGCATCTAGGATCCAATTTTAACATTTTTGTTAGTGAACTAATATTGCAAAAAATAAAGAAGTAACAAAATGGTTCTTTTACATTTTTACTTTTAATTTGTCTTAGTTATCTTTTAGATTAGGAATTAGTTAATTTGAAAATTGAGTAGTATAATTTTAGAGTCAATTTGGGTTTTATTTGTAATTTCGCTTTTAACGAAATCAGAAAAATTGATAAATAAATAAAAAATCTAAAAAAAAAGAAGAGGGAACTAAAAGAAAATCTTGGGTCTTCATAGAGTACCCAGCTTTTTGGGCCAAACCCGTTCAAATTGTCCCAAAACCACTCTTGTAGCCTGTTGCCCGGTCTAGCCCAAGCCCAAATTACCCGGTCCAGCCCCTTGTAACAAAACGACGTCGTTTGCTTAAGTTTCAATCTCAACCGTCAATGTTAATCTATCTGACGGTCGAGAAGTACCTTCCCATAAAGATATAATTGTCGGATTCCCTCATCGCCCCTCTCACTATCATCTCAGACTAGCCCTAATATCACCACCGCCCTCCGCCCTCCGCCGCCGGCCAAAAATCGTCTTCGCCGACGGCTAAGCTCCAATGGCGCCCAAATTTACACCCTTGAACCCTCTCCCTCTCTTCTTTCCAACGCCCCAAACATCATCCCTCGAATATCATCCCAGCTCTTCAAATATTCAAATTTGTGGACGCCGCCTCCGCCACCCACGGCGGTGCCACCACCAAACGGCCCCAAATTTACACCACATATCCCCTCCATCTCCCTCTTTACGAATCCATGACTTATAACCTTCGAATATTACTAGAGCTTCTCGAATTTCAAATCAGAAATTGACCCAAACCCTAAGTTTTCAAAACTCCGGGGTTCGTTCGATTTTGGACTGTAATAGTCCTTAATCTTGTGTTTCTCATGGAAACACGGACAGTTTCAGTTCGGATGTGGAAGAAGACGGGCCGAAATTCCATTTTTATTTTAACTGAGGTATTTCTTTCATTTTTCCTTTTCTATTTTTTTAATCTTGTTCTTAGTGCTAGTTTTAACCCAAAATTAGTAGGTTCTCTTTGTTTAGTTATTTTTCTAATTTTTGTATGTTTCTGATCGTGTGATAATCATATGGTTCATTTCTGTTGATTTTGTTTGCATGGGTTCTCAATTTTCTTTTAGACTTATTTGATTTTTTTTCCAGTTAATTTGGTTTCGATTAATCCTGTTTTGGTGGTTTTTGATATTAGTTTAATCTTTGTTTGAACATGTTTGATATAGGTTTCAATTCAGTAGCATAGGCTTTAATTTCTTTTAATTTGTTTTGCTTTAGTCAATCTTGTCCAGTCAATATCTGATTTTAATTTTTGTTATTAGTGTTTGTGTTAATAAGTAATTCCATTGTTGTTATTAGTTAGTTTTCATTAGTTTAGTCTGTTTGGCTATAGCTGTTAATCCTAACCATGAAAAATTGAGACCAAGGGGCTGGGTTAGTTGATATAGGAGTAGTAATTTTAGAATTCAAATAAGGGTAATTGGGGTAACTCAATAGGTAGAGAATCCCGCAAATAACTAAATTGGAAACCCCTAGAATATTCTAGATGGGGTGCCAATTGAAATTTCAGGACTTAGGGCAGTAACTTGAGGAAGAAGTCAAAAATGAAGGTCTAATTAATAAAAAAACTGAAATAAAAGAGGGAGAAAAAGGGTAAATAAAATCTGGAAACTTTCCCTCATTTTTGCCTATAAAAGGCAGTCCCCCTGCCTTCTTAAACAAGTTTTGAGCACCTGAAAATTCTCCAAAAAAAAGTTCTAGATCAGAAAATTCCCCCCAAAAGCTTCACAAGCTCGAACCTCTGAAAAAATATGAAATTAAAAAAAAAAAAAACCTAAAAACTGTAGTTCTAACATCTAAAAAGTTCTTCCCTTAGATTAGATCATTAGCTCCTTTAAAAACAAACAATATAACACAAAACTCGAGGAAAACGCTGTTCTATTGAAATTTTTAGGTCAATTTCGAGTTCTAGTTGTTGATTTGCATCTTGTAGCTTAGGTTCTGATTTGCTGAAGTTTTCTAAAGTCTCCTGGTTTAATTTTGGGTGTGCTTGGGTTCAATCGAGGTTGTTTTGGGTTATTTTGTTGGTTGCTGTTCATCTCTCCTTATTCCTGGGTCATAGTGACACCATTTTTGGCTTTCAATTGATCTTCTGGTTGTGTTGCTGCTGGTTTATCATTGCTGATCCTTTTTGCTATTGCTGATCCCTCCTCATTTTTCATATTTCGATTCCAGGTACCTTTCCTCAACCTAGGTGTTCTGGAAACGTAAATCATATGTATGAACCAGCTTTGGAATTAAAGGACAAAGAATTACTTAGTTTTCACATGAGTTTTCTTATAATTGCTGTTAGCTTTAATACTTAGCCATGATATTCATTTGAACAAATACCTACCTGTATTTATTAGGACTGTTTTGTATAATCAGGACCGTTTTGGACTATTTTTTAGACTATTTCGGATTGTGTTAAATTTCGGAAGGATAAAGTACATTGTTCAGTGATAGTAGATTCCCATTAGTTGAAGTTGACTGCTTAATTTTTCATGTTTCAATTCAATAATAGATATAGTACGTACATAAGTCTATTAGCTTAGGTGTTAGATTTAAATTTGAGTTTCAGCCTGTTGAATCACATTTCAATGAAGAATCACGTTTCATCTGTTAGCTTAGATGTTAGCTTATAATTTTAGTCTTTAAAATTCGATTTATATATTCACCCTTGGTCGAATTTGAGTATTAAGCTAGCAAAAATAGAAGTTTTAGCAAACAATTCGAAATGGCTGTAGCATTGTCAATTACTAAATTCAATATTTGCTCCCTGATCAACATTGGACTTTGCATCAATTTGAATTTTGTTTCTGGGCTCGAACGCAAAGCCCAAACAATTAGTGTTCAGCTTTATAGCTGAAATTTGTACAAAACTACCTTCTGGGCTTGGGTCCTTCAATAATGAGCCCAATCGCACAAGCATCCCACTTTATTAAGTCTAGATCCAGACTCATCAAGGCCATTTCATCTTCCACTTGGGCCCCCCTGAACAGGCCCATGATCTAATGGACCCTCATCCAAACTCTATTGAAATTCATTATTTTGGAGTTGGTTTAGAGGCCTTAATTCATAAGTTTGACATAATATTGATTTGGGCTTCTTAAGCTAGGTAGCACATTTGAACTAAGGGGATTTTCCTCTTGTTTAGATGTGGACTTGAGTTTGAGGACCCGGATTCTTTAATTAACAATTAGGCCCTTTTAGAGACAAATTCAATAGAAAATCATAGTTTGCTTTTAGGATGGCCTTTTTAAAAAATAAAACGAGGTGCACCACGCCAAATAAAATTCATAAATTGCGTGGCCCTCTTTTAATATTTATATTAAAATACGTAGAATTTGGGACGTGTCATTTAGCGAATTTTCATGGCCTCCCGCAAAGTTAATAACGCGTTAGTCGCTTTAGGCGCGTTCTTTAATAGTTTTACCTTCCTAAATTCGGGTGTGCATTTCATGCGACCCAAATTCAAATCTCAAAATGTTGAATAAATGTGTTGAGGATCCGGGTGCATTTCATGTGATGTGATCCAAAAACATGTTTTAAATAACGTTCAATTTCCAAAAAAATATTAATTAAAAGCGGTAAATAATTTCAAATTGCACTATAGGACAACATGTATTAAAAATAAGATTTTAGCCAATTATAATAATTTAAGCGACCATGCTAGAACCACGGGATCTGGGGGTGCCTAACACCTTCCCTCGGGTCAACAGAATTCCTTATTCAAAATTTCTGGTTCGCAGACTCCAATTGGGAAGTCGAAAATTTTCCTCGATTTGGGATTCGAGATAAACTGGTGACTTGGGACACCAAAATCCAAACCTATCCCAAGTGGCGACTCTGAAAATCAAATAAATAATCCCATTTCGAATAATGTCACTTTAAATGAAAAAACTCCCTTATACATTATCCTTCGGGGTAGGTGTGTAAAAAGAAGGTATGACAGCTCTGGCGACTCTGCTGGGGACACGAACCCAGAATTTTGATTCAGGGTTCAAGAATTCGAGCTTAGTATAATTGTAATATTTGGCTTTATTTGATTTTCCTACATGTTCCATGCTATATGTGCTAAATGTTTTACCGCTTTGATATTTTGTGAGCTGTATATATAAACTGTTATGAATCCCTTCCTCTCTCTGAGTCTTCTACATCATGGAGAAGGGTGCACATCGTGTAGCTTCTCTTCTATTTAGAGTCTTTTCTAATTTAGAGTAAGGTTTGGATAAGTTGCTTAGCCGGCGGAGCTTCTGTATCCTCGGTACGCTGCATCCCCCTCGGCTCGAGTTGTCTGCTCGTGTAAGCCAGGTCTAGACCAATAAACCTAGGGTTTAAACCTAGCAGAACAAAACCTCATGCCGGATCCCTAGTAGGACGTTTGTTTTCATCATGTGCATTTGACTTAGGGGACTCAACACGGGGGTTGGGTCCGTCTAGACAGGTGACCTGAAATGAAAAAGACCATCCTGATGCATCTTACGTGCTACTTGCGCATTTATTTGCTCGGCTTTGCATGTTGACTGGCTTGTATATAATGAGTGAAAATTGAGAAATATAGCAATGTTAGGACTAAGTGTGGATAACCATTTGTTTTGAAAAACCAATGCCCAAATAGTACCGAAATGCTGCCGAATTTTTTTGAAAATGGGAAAAGAAAAAATATTTGAAAATGAAAAATTGTTGTTCAAAAAATATACATGTGATTTTGGCAAATCTGCTCGAACTACGCTAGTTTGATTCTCACCGGATGTGAGATACGTAGGAAACCCTCATCGGGTCCAACCTCCCTTTTTGCAAAAATAGCCAAAAAAATGTTAAAATTTTAAATTTTCATCATAAATAAATGCCATTCTCTTTCAAATAAGCCGAATGTCCCCAAAAGGGTGCCGGAAGGTTGTTTTTGCAAGAACAGCCACCCTGAGTCATTTTTTAACGGTTTGCAGGCACAGCCTTAAAATTTTCCTCCCACAAGTGCTGAAAGGTCGTATCTGCAAAACCAAGTCCTTGTTTTTCTAAATAAAGAAATTTTTGCAAAAATAGCCATTTTTCTCTGTTAGGTCAAAATAAGTCATTAAATTCTCTTTAAATAAATGTGCAGGATGAATCCAAGTAACATTGAACCATTCTCAGTCCTGAGTGAGAGCACTGATACCATTCTAGGACCAACCCGTAATGTATTCCGGTTCTCGGACTTTGAACTTACACCCACACTGGAGGAGATCGCGGGATACGCGGGTCTCAACGGGAACTTCAGGAGTAGATACCCATTAGCACCAAGACCGGTGACCCTTCACAGATTTTTGGATTTGTTGAGCATCAGTCGGGACATTCAAGATCCGCATCTAGTAGAGGGGTGTTGCACACTGCATTTCTTATATCACCGATATGGCAACCCTAGAGGTTTTGAGGAGCCCAACACCGGTTTGACACATGCCAGGAACAAAGATAAATGGGAGGCCCGGCGGGGATTGGCATTCATGGTAGCTTTTCTGGGGGTGGTGGTCTGTCCAAGAAAAGACGGTCATATAGATATCGGCCTTGTAGCAATGTTGGATGTTTCCATAAAGAAGCCAACTAGCACAGTGGTTCCCTTAATTGTGGCGGAAATATACCGAGCTTTAACCATGTGCCAAGAGGGTGTGAAATTCTTTCAGGGCCGCAATCTGCTACTACAGCTGTGGATACAGGACCACCTTTGTCATCGCACGTGGTATATGAACTATGGTTTAACCGGACTAAGTTGTATTGCAGAGTTCGGAACCAGGGTAACAGGCGTTGAGTTCCCCGACGACGTTGAGGCTTGGTTTTCTTGCTTGAGATCTTTAACTGCGGATAAAGTTGATTGGGCTTTTGGATGGCTTCCTGCTACTAAGGCTGTGTATACATCGGCAGAAGTACCTTATATTATTTTGATGGGCATCCAAAGCATCCAACCTTACGCTTCTTACCGAGTTCTGGGGCAACTAGGAAGATTCCAAACTGTTCACAATGACGAAGACCTGAGTGGGCAGATTATTGAGTTAGGTCCAAAAGCTATATTTTCGGAAGGAAAAGTCCGACAAATATGGAATGAGTGTCGGTTACTTGAGCCTAAGACTATAGTTCAGGATTTGGCTAAAGGCGAAGTGGATCCCAAATACATGACCTAGTTTGGTAAAAGATTTCAAATCTCTGAGAGACCCGCCAAAAGTCCACATGTACAACAATTCACCGACAGGGCCCAGGTACAGTGGGATTGGCTAGCCAAGGAAAGAGAATACCGAGCGAGAATAGGGAAGTTGGAACAATAGGTCCGAGATCTTCAATTTGAAAAGAGTGTACAAGCCGCAGCTGATGAAAGTGATAAAAAGAAACTGGCCCAGGAGAATGAAGCTCTCAAGGCTCAAATCTGACAAACAAAAATAGATGCCAAAAATCAAGAAAGAAGTCGGTTTGACGAGAGGTTGATAAAAGGGTTGAAGAAGCAAGTCTCGAATTGCCAGGAAGAATTGGAGAAATCTGAAGGCAACATGGCAAGACTTCGGGCACAGTGGGCAAAGAAGACGGAGGAAAGAGCCCAGTTTGTACAACAAATGAAAAGTTACTATGAGGGAACCATTGCTAATATGAAGAGAAAAATGAACACCCTTGAAGATAAGGCAGCCCGGCGGGACAAAGAATTTCAGGCTGAGAGAGAACAATGTTATGGGCTAATCGCCGAGATGGAGAAGGAAATAAAACTGCTGCAAGACCACCACTTCTAGGACTCCCAGGTGTTAGAGGCTCGTAACCAACAAATAAGTTGACTACTCCAAGAAAAGGGCCGGATCAGGGAAAGAATCAGAGGCATTGCAAATTATATTGTTTTGAAATGTCAAGCTGGTGAACGAATGGGTCGTACCACTTTCTTTGCTTCAGTAATGATATTTGTTCGTCAGGTCATGAATGATTTGGAGCAGTTGCAAAGGGGTCTTGCACGTAGGCCCGCAACGATGCCGAATGATGCCCCGCGGGGCCCCAAGATTTGAAGCTTTGATGTATTCCTAGTTATCGAGTATGTATTTTGTTTTTGAGTCTGTTTTGTAATTTTCCTTTTAAGAAAAACGAATAGTCTAGTATCTTTTGTAATCGGAGTTTTTATTAATGAAAATTTGAAAAATCCCAAAAATTGTTTCCTTATTTTTGCATTAATTTGCAAGAACTACGTTTGATCTGATTCATGCGGGGTCATGATACGTAGGAAATCTCCACAAGATTCGACTGTAATCCTAAGAAAAAAGAGGAAAAAGAAATACTAGAGAAGCAAATAAAAAGAAATAAGAGAGAATAAGAAATGCAAAAGAGGAAAATAAGGAATTGAGAGAAAAACCATGGCAAAATAAAAAGTAAAAGCAGAAAATGAGAAAAACAGAAGGAAAAACAAGATGAGAGAAAAACAAAAAGAGAAAGAAAAGCAAGGAAAACAAAAGAAAAAGCCAGGATGACGCATGGAACCGTAGCAAACATGTAGATACTCATTTAATTGTATAGGTGCATCACACCCCAATGTGCTGTTACCTATCTGTTATTTGTTTCAAACTAACCGCTGTTGCTGTCATCTCCGGCTTAGCTTTTAGAAATGGTGGTTGGTTGTGGTACACTTGCATCACATCAATACTTTACCAGATAGAAAGGCAGTGTGGAAATGTCTACAGAAATGACTTTGCCCGCAATTCCTATATCTGAAGATAGCCCCATCTCGGGGGTCCCATCATATGAGTCTGTCACAACTGAAGAGAATAGGATACTACGTCTCTGACTCATAGAGATGTGGGACGCCTGGACCAATGGAAGAGAACCTCTAAGCACCATCCCTGGATTTCCTGAACTATTTCCTAGATCCGGGGGTACTTCCAACGTCCCCATTAGCCCCTCAAATACTCCGTTGGGACAGCCTACTATGATCGCTCATTTCATAGGAACACCTTCTGAGGTCCGCTCCCAAGTGTTCCCATCAGGAGCAGCTCCTAAAATTTTCACTGCTCCACCATGCTCTGCTACAACATAACCTTCACTGCCAAGACCTGCTGTTGATCCTTCGGTTTTCACCTTCCAAAACCCTATCTTTCAGGTGGATCCTCCTCAATATCCCACATATACTTACTCTCAGCCACCACCATATGAGCTTATACCGGGGCATGATAAAACTCTCAAAGCTCCTGAACAAGATGAGATGGCGAAAAGAATGAGGAGCCTTGAGCAGATTTTAAAGAATATGCAATGCTTGAGTGGGAAAAACAGTGTTTCTTATACAGATCTGTGCGTGTTCCCTCATGTGCACTTTCACTAGGGTTTTAAAATGCCAAAATTCGAAAAGTATGATGGGCATGGCGATCCTATCGCTCACTTGAAAAAGTATTGTAATCAGCTGCGTGGGGCCAGCGGAAAAGAAGAGTTGTTGATGGCTTACTTCGGAGAGAGCTTAGTAGGCATTGCCTCAGAATGGTACATGGACCAAGACGTCTCACGATGGCACATTTGGGATGATCTTGCCAGAGATTTTGTAAGGCAGTTTCAATATAACATTGACATCGCACCATATCGGAATTCTTTGGCAAATTTGAAGAAGAAACCCACAGAATGTTTCAAAGAATATGCTATTAAATGGTGCAAACAGGCATCGACGGTGAAACCTCCCATGGACGAAGTAGAAATGGTCACTGTTTTCCTCCAGGCCCAGGAAGCAGATTACTTCCAAAACATGATGTCGGCCATGGGCAAGACTTTTGCGGAGGCAATTAAGATTGGTCAAATGGTAGAGAACGGTTTGAAAACAGGCAGGAGTTTGGGTCAGTCGGCCATCAGAGCAACCTCCCAAGCCATCCAAGGCGGGTCTAGAGGAATGGCCAAAGGTAAAAAGAAGGAGGAAACGGTTATGGCAGCATCAGGGGGAAGAAGATACCGGGCTCTTAGACCTGTGTTCTCCGAAAAAACCCCTCAACACTACTATCCTCATTCTGATATGGCTTATGCCCCCCCAACTTATGGGGTCATGAATGCTCAACCTTTTGCCAGACCACTGCCACAGGCCAACAGAAATCAACCTCTCTTCCAAAAAAACCAGCCTCCTCACAGAACCACTATAATCCTCGACCCCCGCAGAATAACTTCCGTCCTTGGGAACCACCTAGAAGGCCAAACTTTAAACCAATCGGTGAAAATTACTCCAGTCTGTTCCCAAAGCTTGTTCAAATGAATTTGCTGCAGCCCATACCCCAAAAAAGGCAAAACCCGGAATCGCCATCTTATCAGCGGGGCATCCGATGTGCTTACCACTCAGGGGATGGGGGGCATAGTACAGACAACTGTTGGATGTTGAAGAAAGCCATGGAAGATTTGATAGAACAGGGGAAGATAATGCTGAGGGAAGAGGAAGTCCCAAATGTGACCAACAATCCGTTACCCGCTCACAATAACGGGCCGGTAATCGGGATAATTTGTGAAGACAGGGAGTTTGATCCAGCCTTGAAAGCTATAATCGCTATCGCCGATGCAGAAAGGAAGCCCAAGGTAGCCCCGAAGCAAGAAAAGGGGGAGAAGGAGAATAAAATTGTCAAGACTGAACCTGAGAAGAAGGCTGAAACAAAAGCATAGACGGTGCCTCATAAAAATGGGATTCTCTATGTTCCGCGAGGTTGCCAAGAAAAGCCACTGATGGTGAGTGCTCCAAAGAAGTTTGAAGTAAAAAAGGGAACACAAATGTATGTACCAAAATGAGCTTATGTGGTACGGGGGACAATTAAACCACCTCGGCTGACCAGTGGTTATTGGACGCGTGCCACAGAAGCCAATGACAGACCCTTCTACGGTGCCATGGAACTATCAGCAGACAATTTTTATATACAAGGGCAAAGAAATCTTTGGAGAACCTCCAGGAAAGACCTCTGTTGAGAAATATTCAAATGTACAGGAGGTAGACAATGCCATATGAAAGCGCTTTCCATCCAAGAAGCCTGTGAGTACTGAGGAAGCAAAGGCTTTCTTCCAGAAAATGAAGATGCCTGATTATGAGGTAGTAGATCAATAGAGAAAATATCCTGATCAAGTGTCGTTGCTGTCGTTGGTGATGAAATCCTTCGAACATCAGAAGATCTTAATGAAAACTTTGAACGAAGCGTATGTGCCAGGTGAAACTTCAGTCGAACAACTTGAAAGAATGGCAGAAAGATTCTTCGCCATCAATCAACTCTCCTTTAGTAAAAATGACTTGCCTCCAGATGGAGCGACTCACAATAAAGCCTTACATCTGACTGTCAAGTGTGAAGGTTACTATGTCAAGCGAGTCATGGTGGATGGAGGCTCGGGTGTTGACATCTGCCCACTCTACACAATGCAAAGAATGGAAATTAGGACTGGAAGGATTCATCCCAATAACGTTTGTGTGAGAGCCTTTGATGGCATTAAAAGGGATACCATCGGAGAAATTGATCTGATATTAACTATAGGCCCGGTGGATTTCGAGGTAACTTTCCAGGTGTTGGACATGGATACATCTTACAATTTTCTTCTGGAAAGGCCCTAAATCCATGCTGCGGGAGCTGTACCCTCCACCCTCTACCAAATGGTGAAATTCGAGCATGAAGATCAGGAAATTGTGGTCCACGGGGAAGACGAGCAGTCCATTTATCGGGACCCATCTATCCCATGTTTGGAGGCGAGGGAAGGAAGTGAACATATTGTTTACCAAACCTTTGAAATTGTGGTGGAAGATCAGTACGTGGAGGGAGATCCGTGCCCCCAACCTTTCCCGTCTAATGCTTCAATTATGGTGGCTAAAAAGATGATTATACATGGTTTCAAGCCGGGAAAAGGCCTTGGAAAGTCTCTGCTGGGCATATCTGAGCTAGTGACTTTGCCTACGACTGAAAAATTCTTCGGGATAGGTTTCCACCCTACCCCAGATGATGTAAAATGGGCAGATGAGAGAAAGAAGGAAGGATGGGTCTTGCCACAACCATTTCCACATCTGTCTGAGACCTTTGTCAAGCCTAAGTACATTGAAGAGGAAGACAATGAGGTTTTCACAGCTGAAGAAATTGAGGAGATATGTGGGGCAGTGAGAAAAGTACTCTACGAAACCCACATGGTTCAGCCAGGGGAAGGCACTAGCACCGCTGAGGTATTGTGCATAGGACCAGATGCTAAACTCCAAAACTGGAAGGCTACGCCATTCCTAATCAGGCGGGAGTCCCAGTAGACTAGCCCTGCCACTTTTTCTGCATCCCGAGTTATTTCAGGGTGTAACTCGGATGTTTCTTTTAGTTTCTTGTCTTTAAAATTCCCGAATGTAAACCCTATTATCTTTCCAAATTCCAACAAATGAAATCAATATTTCATCGTCCATTTTCTCTTTATTCTTTCTGATTTTTGTTATTTTTCTTTTTCATTTCTCTTTTCACTTATAATAATGCGGCTTTAAATAACATGACATGCTTGTGGACTTCATGCCCAGATTCAAACACGCTATCTCACTGTGAAATAATGAACCAAGAACCGGAATATTATGAAGAAGAGGCTTTTAGGGAAATAAATCGAGAACTGGAACAATTTGAGAACAAACCTAAGCCAAATTTGAATGACACTGAACCGGTTAACTTGGGAATAGCCGAAGAAATCAGGGAAACCAAAATAAGCATTCACACGGATGAGAAAACTTGAGATGCAATAATCCAACTCCTGTTTGAGTTTAAAGATGTGTTTGCTTGGTCATATGATGACATGCCAGGACTGAGCGTTGATCTAGTGGTGCATAAATTGCCAATTTACCCCGATTGTCCTCCAGTTCAACAAAAGCAAAGAAAGTTTAAGACTGATATCAGTGACAAGATCAAAGAAGAAATCACCAAACAACTGAAAGCGAGGGTAATCCGAGTGGTCCGATATACCACATGGCTGGCCAACGTAGTCCCAGTACCAAAGAAAGATGGGAAAACACGGGTGTGTGTGGACTACTGAGATTTGAATAGGGAAAGTCCCAAAGACAATTTACCTTTACCCAACATCCACATCCTTGTTGATAAATGCGCCAAACATGAGATACAGTCCTTCGCGGATTGTTACGCAGGATATCACCAGGTGTTGATGGATGAAGAAGATGCCGAGAAGACAACCTTCATTATACCCTGGGGTACATACTGTTATCGGGTTATGCCATTTGGGTTGAAGAATGCTAGAGCAACCTATATGAGAGCCATGACCTCCATCTTTCATGATATGATGCATCAAGAGATAGAAGTATATGTGGACGACGTGATCATCAAGTCTAGAACTCAGGACGATCATGTTCGTTATTTGAGGATGTTCTTGGAACGACTGCGCAAGTATGATTTGAAGCTGAATCCGGCTAAATGCGCCTTCGGAGTCCCATCATGAAAACTCCTGGGTTTTATAGTCAGCAGGAGAGGTATCGAGTTAGATCCAACAAAGATAAAGTCTATTCGAGATCTACCTCCTCCGAAAACTAAGAAGGACGTGATGAGCTTATTGGGCAGGTTAAACTATATCAGTCGGTTCATCGCTCAACTGACTACCACATGTGAGCCCATATTCAAACTATTGAAGAAAGATGCAACAATCAAATGGACATCTGAATGTCAAGAGGCCTTTGATAAGATCAAGGAATATCTATCAAATCCTCCAGTCTTGGTCCCACCGGAGCCAGGGAGACCCCTCTTCTTATATCTGACGGTTATGGAAAATTCTTTTGGCTGTGTCCTCGGGCAACATGATATAACCGAAAAGAAAGAGCAGGCAATTTACTATTTGAGCAAGAAGTTCACCAATTATGAAGCTAAATACACTTTGTTGGAAAGAACGTGATGTGCTTTGACGTGGGTCGCTCAAAAGTTGAGACATTATCTTAAAGCCCACACTACCTACCTCATAACCAGGTTGGATTGTTTGAAGTACATATTCCAGAAACCGATGCTCACTGGGAGACTGGCAAAATGGCAAATCTTGCTCACTGAATTTGACATAGTCTATGTCACTCGCACGGCGATAAAAGCCCAGGCATTGGCAGATCACTTGGCTGAAAACCCAGTTGAGGAGGAATACCAACCATTGAGCACATACTTCCCAGATGAGGAGGTAAATTCAATATAAGCCATCTCTGAGGACACCCGTGCTTGGAAAATGTTCTTTGACAGAGCAGTAAATGCTAGACGTGTGGAAATTGGGGCAATCTTGATCTCACCCACTGGTCAGCACTACTGAGCTACAGTCAGACTCTGATTCTTCTGCACAAACAACACTGCTGAGTATGAATCCTGCATCATGGGCATGAATATGGCAATCAACCAAGATGTTGAAGATTTATTGATCATGGGGGATTCTGATCTGATTATCCGGCAAGCCCAGGGAGAGTGGGAGACCTAAGATGTTAAGCTCATTCCCTATCAGCAACATGTGGAAGATCTCAGCAAGAGGTTCAAGTCGATAGAATTTAGGTACATTCCTCGGTGCCACAATGAACTAGCCGATGCACTCACCACTCTGGCTTCGATGCTGCCTTACCCAGGCAACGCCCATATTGATCCTCTGGAGATTTAAATCAAAGAAAGGCATGGTTATTGTAACGCGGTCGAGGCAGAACCCTGCACCCAGCCATGGTATCATGATATCAAGAGATTTCTGAAAACACAAGAATACCCCGAGCAAGCCACTGGAGATCAAAAGAGAATCATTAGACGACATGCGAGTGGTTTCTTCTTAAGCGGTGATGTCTTGTATAAAAGGACCCCGGACCTCAATTTGCTAAGATGTGTTGATGCCGAGGAAGCCAAAAGAATTATGCATGGAGTACACGCAGGAATGTGTGGACCATATATGAATGGGTACATTTTCGCGAAGAAAATCCTGCGAGCGGGGTATTACTGGATAACAATGGAGAAGGACTGCTTCAGCTTCGTTCAGAAATGCCATCAATGCCAAGTGCACGGTGATTTGATTCATGCACCTCCAACAGAGCTTCATCCGATGTCAGCACCTTGGCCATTTGTTGCCTGGGGTATGGATGTCATTGGGCCAATCAAGCCGAAAGCTTCGAACGGACATAAATTCATATTGGTTGCAATTGATTAATTCACGAAATAGGTTGAGGACATCACACTCAAGTCAGTTACTAAGAAAGCTGTGGTAGACTTCGTGCACTCCAATCTCATTTGTCACTTTGGCATTCCTGCAACTATCATTACCGACAATGCTGCGAATTTGAACAATCGTCTAATGGGAGAGGTATGCGAACAATTCAAGATAACACATAGAAACTCTACTCCTTATCAGCCTAAAGCCAATGTTGCCATCGAAGCAGCAAATAAAAACATCAAGAAGATTTTGAGAAAGATGATTCAAAGCTCCAGGCAATGGCATGAAAAGCTGCCTTTTGCATTACTCGGATATCGTACCACAGTGCGTACATCGATAGGGGCAACCCCATACTTATTGGTCTACGGGACTGAGGCTGTCATACCTGCAGAGGTAGAAATCCCTTCGCTCCGGATAATTGTCGAAGCAGAAATTGAGGATAGTGAATGCGTCAGGACTCGGCTGGAGCAGTTGTCATTAATTGATGAAAAACGAATGGCCACGGTTTGTCACGGGCAGTTGTACCAATAAAGAATGGCCCGCGCTTATAATAAGAAAGTGCGTCCCAGGAATTTTGAAGCGGTACAACTCGTGTTGAGATGTATTCTTCCTCATCATCAGGAAGAAAAAGGAAAATTCGCTCCTAATTGGAAGGGTCCATACGTAATCCGAAAGATATTGTCAAGAGTATCACTGTATCTGGGAGACATCGAAGGAAATGATCCTAAAACAGCAGTCAATGCAGATGCAGTAAAAGGTATTATGTCTAGGCCTCCTGCGGCGATGGTTTTTGTGTAATTGAGATGACGAAGGCTTTCATTCCCGCTACCCCAAACACTATCAATCCTTCATAAACCCTTTGAGCCGGTTACGCTTCTTTGATTACCCTCTTTGGAACCCGAAAGTACCAAAGAAAAAGAAAAAGAAAAAGACAAAGAAAAAGAAAAAGAAAAAGAAAAAGAAAAAGAAAAAGAAAAAGAAAAAGAAAAAGAAAAAGAAAAAGAAAAAGAAAAAGAAAAGAAAATAAAAAGAAAAAGAAAAAGAAAAGAAAAGAAAAAGGAAAAGAAAAACAAAACAAAAACAAAAACAAAAACAAAATTATTTTTCCTGAACTACGTTTGACTTGATTCCGAAAGGATACGTAGGCAGCCTCTCCCTGAGGTTCAGTCACACCAAAACAAAATCCCAATTTCCCCAAAAATTGAAACTGGGGCAGATGATATAATGATTCGGCCATGAGCCCGTGAAAATGGTTCCAAAGTTGTAGTTCGGCCCAAAATCCTTTTTACCCAAAGACCTTGTTCAAGTCCTTCTGATTAATTGGCAAAGGCATGGAAGTGAAAAATATCATTCTTGGAATCTGATGCAATTCAAATTGAGAGAAATAAAATGAGAGAGTCTTATCGGTGAAAACCTTTGGGCACCATAAGGTGATGGTGAGTAGAGAAATTAAAAGTTAAAACTCGTAAAGGGCACTATCGGGCCACAATGAGAAGAGAAATGAGAGAGGTCGATTAGCAAAAACCCGCAAAGGGCGCTGTTGGCCGAAAAGAAGACATCTCACCACTAAAAGAGTCCTGGCAAGGTTCCCTGGTTTTGAAATGTGGGTCAATGGGTTCACGAGAAGCTGGAAAGTTTGGGTGGGTCGGGCGTCCAATCCAAGAAGCATGTCATGTTCATTTGAAGTCAGCATGCACCCCAGATAAGTCTTTCTTTTCCCCCGAAAGGGACGCTTCTCTTTAAACTCATATGCTTGCCGTTTTGTATATTTCTTCCCTGAACCCATTTCGATTTAAATCTGATTTCATGACTATTACAAAGAAAGATGGCAGGACTGGTTTTAGAGTGCTCCGCCTGGCAAGAGCCAAAGAAAATACCCAGCCTCAGCTGGTGCGTCAGTCCAATCCCGACTGACCATGGTGGTTGATGCTCTCAAAGTAAAGATATTGGAAAGGATAGAAAGTCAAAGGCAAAGGTCTTAAGAGCAGAATAAAGTGAAAAGGTCAGAGCCCACACGGGCAAGTCATCATGAAGTCCTAAAGTTGAGTCCTGTTAGTTTGAAAAGAGATTCCCCCTCAAGACCAATAAGCAACAAAGTTCTCAACGGAAATTGGGCCGAGATCAGGCGATTGAGATGATCAAGGCCACAAAACCAACCACCGTTTCAAACTGACAAATTGTTCTTTGTTGAAAGTTAAAACAGGTGTAATTCAAAGCAACCATGCAAGAAGCAGGTGCAACCCAAAAAAGAAAAGAAATGCGCCAGCGCTGAAACAGCTTTGCAGCAGGAAACCGACCAAAAAGGGAAGTCCCCCCCCCCCAAATTCTTTCATGCGTTTTGCTAAATAAAAAGGAAAAAAAAAATAAAAAAAATAAAAAAAATAAAAAATAAATAAAAAAAAGAAAAGAAAAGAAGAAGAAAGAAGGAAAAGAAGTGAAAATGAAAAACCCAAAAGAAAAATCATGGTAGCGTAAGGCCCCATTCCCTAGATATCCCGGCGTAACCCGTGGATGTCCCTGGCATAACCCAAGGAGCTTTTTTCTTTCCAATCCCGACATAACCCGTGGATCTCCCTGGCATAACCCAAGGAGTCTTTTTCTTTCCAATCCCGGCATAACCCGTGGATCTCCCTGGCAAAACCCAAGGAGCTTTTTTCTTTCCAATCCCCGCATAACCCGTGGATCTCCCTGGCATAACACAAAGAGCTTTTTTCTTTCCAATCCCCGCATAACCGTGGATCTCCTTGGCATAACCCAAGGAGATTTTTTCTTTCCAATCCCGGCATAATCTGTGGATCTCCCTGGCATAACCCAAGGAGTTTTTTTCTTTCCAATCCAGTCATAACACGTAGATCTCCCTGGCATAACCCAAGGAGCCTTTTTCTTTCCAATCCCAGCATAACCCGTGGATCTCCCTGGCATAACCCAAGGAGACTTTTTCTTTCCAATCCCGACATAACCCGTGGATCTCCCTAGCATAACCCAAGCAGCCTTTTTCTTTCCAATCCCGGCATAACCCGCGGATCTCCCTGGCATAACCGAAGAAGCTTTTTTCTTTCCATCCCGGCATAACCCGTCGATCTCCCTGGCATAACCCAAGGAGCTTTTTTCTTTCCAATCTCGGCATAACCTGTGGATCTCCCTGGCATAACCCAAGGAGCTTCTTTCTTTCCAAATCCCGGCATAACCTGTGGATCTCCCTGGCATAACCCAATGAGCTTTATTCTTTTCAAATCCCGGCATAACCCGTGGATCTCCCTGGCATAACCCAAGAAGCTTTTCTCTTTTCATCCCGGCATAACCCGTGGATCTCCCTGGCATAACCCAATGAGCCTTTTTTCTTTCCGTCCCGGCATAACTCGAGGACCTTTTTCTTTTCCGGCATAACCCGGTCATTTCCCAGCATAACCTGGCTTCATTCACAAGGATACACAATCCTGATTTGATCGCTTAGATATGTGTCACAACTAACTCACAAAATTTTCCTAGTGAAAATTGGGGGAGAAAAATTTCGTTCCTTTGTTTGTTTTGGTGTCTTAAGCAGATTTGACATCGAGGCACAGGGGTTCGAGATGACCTACAGAATGAGTCTCAATCCAGAATAAAGAAAAGAAGAAAAGAATAAAAAGAAATGAACTCAAATGTTGAAAGCAAACAAAGATGCGGATTGCTCAAAATTTGATTGAAGGCATAAGCTCCGCCGGTCCCGTTTTGACCAATGCTGCAGAAAGAAACGACAACTACAACTTACGAGCATCAAGATTTAGATCAGGGTCCACAGCAAAATCAGCTAAGACTCAAGATCAAGTTTCAAGAGGATTATCGATAGAAATCTTGTAACTCATAGTTGATAGGCATAGCTAGCTTAGCTTTGATTTTCCTTTTGGTGTAATAAGGATGTCAGCAAGCAGTAGCAGCAGCAACAGCAGTGAAATCACAGCTCCTTGTAGTCCCAGCTACCAAACCTTCCAGAACTACACTGACCTGATTCCTTTATAGCCAAGAATATGTAGGCAACCTTTGAAGCAGGATTCGGTCAGACGGTTTTCAAAATGCTTCTCCTAGAGTGCTGAGCGGGCAAAAATCCCTCATATTGCTTATTTATCTTTTTCCGAAAACCCTTCGTGTCTCCGAGAAAAGAGGGGCAGCTGTGAGTACGTGATTTTTGCCTCGCTCAAATATTCCTATAAAATTCATTAGAATTAGGATTTTTCCTTAATTGTTTGAATTTTAGGAAAATAATTGTATTTTGTGTTTTGTTTGCATATTTTTGTGTGTGCGTTTTATTTGATATAATTCAAAAATACAAAATAGCATCTAGGATCTAATTTTAACATTTTTGTTAGTGAACTAATATTGCAAAAAATAAAGAAGTAACAAAATGGTTCTATAGCATTTTTAGTTTTAATTTATCTTAGTTCTCTTTTAGATTAGGAATTAGTTAATTTGGAAATTGAGTACTATAATTTTAGAGTCAATTTGGGTTTTATTTGTAATTTCGCTTTTAACAAAATCAGAAAAAAATTGATAAATAAATAAAAAATCTAAAATTAAAAAAAGAGGGAATTAAAAGAAAATCTTGGGTCTTCATAGAGTACCTAGTTTTTTGGGCCAAACCCGTACAAATTGGCCCAAGACCACTCTTTTAATTTTTGTATGTTTCTGATCCTGTGATAATCATATGGTTCATTTTTGTTGATTTTGTTTGCATGGGTTCTAAATTTTCTTTTAAGACTGTTTTAATTTTTTTTCCAGTTAATTTGGTTTTGATTAATCCTGTTTTGGTGATTTTTGATATTAGTTTAATCTTTATTTGAACATGTTTGATATAGGTTTCAATTCAGTAGCATAGGCTTTAATTTCTTTAAATTTATTTTGCTTTAGTCAATCTTGTCCAGTCAATATCTGATTTTAATTTTTGTTATTAGTGTTTGTGTTAATCAGTAATTCCATTGTTGTTATTAGTTAGTTTTCATTAGTTTAGTCTGTTTGGCTATAGCTGTTAATCCTAACCATGGTAAATTGAGACCAAGGGACTGGGTTAGTTGATATAGGAGTAGTAATTTCAAAATTCAAATAAGGGTAATTGGGGTAATTCAATAGGTAGGGAATCCTCCAAATAACTAAATTGGAAAACCCTAGAATGTTCTAGATGGGGTGCCAATTGAAATTTTAGGACTTAGGGCAGTAACTTGAGAAAGAAGTCAAAAATGAAGGTCTAATTAATAAAAAAACTGAAATAAAAGAGGGGGAAAAGGGGTAAATAAAATCTGGAAGCTTCCCCTCATTTTTGCCTATAAAAGGCAGTCCCCCTGCCTTCTTAAACAAGTTTTGAGCACCTGAAAATTCTCCAAAAAAAAAAATCTAGATCTGAAAATTCCCCCCAAAAGCTTCAAAAGCTCGAACCTCTGAAAAAATTTGAAATTAAAAAAAAACAAAACCCAAAAACTGTAGTTCTAACATCTGAAAAATTCTTCCCTTAGATTAGATTATTAGCTCCTTTAAAAACCAAAAATATATCACAAAACTCGAGGAAAACACTGTTCTATTGAAAGTTTTAGGTCAATTTCGAGTTCTAGTGGTTGATTTGCATCTTCTAGCTTAGGATCTAATTTGCTGAAGTTTTCTGAAGTGTCCTGGTTTAATTTTGGGTGTGTTTGGGTTCAATCGAGGTTGTTTTGGGTTATTTCGTTGGTTGTTGTTCATCTCTCCTTATTCCTGGGTCATAGTGATATCATTTTTGGCTTTCAATTGATCTTCTGGCTGTGTTGCTGCTGGTTTATCATTGCTGATCCTGTTTGCTATTGCTGATCCCTCCTCATTTTTCATATTTCAATTCCAGGTACCTTTCCTCAACCCAGGTGTTCTGGAAACGAAAATCATATGTATGAACCAGCTTTGGAATTAAAGGACAAATAATTACTTAGTTTTCACATGAGTTTTCTTATAATTGTTGTTAGCTTTAATACTTAGCCATGATATTTATTTGAACAAATACCTACCTGTATTTATTAGGACTGTTTTGTATAATCAGGACCGTTTTGGACTGTTTTTAGACTGTTTCGGATTGTGTTAAATTTCAGAAGGATAAAGTACATTGTTCAGTGATAGTAGATTCCCATTGGTTGAAGTTGACTGCTTAATTTTTCATGTTTCAATTCAATAATAGATATAGTACGTACATAGGTCTATTAGCTTAGGTGTTACATTTAAATTTGAGTTTCGGCCTGTTGAATCACATTTCAATGGAGAATCATGTTTCATCTGTTAGCTTAGATATTAGCTTATAATTTTAGTCTTTAAAATTCGATTTATATATTCACCCTTGGACGAATTTGAGTATTAAGCTAGCAAAAATAGAAGTTTTAGCAAACAATTCGAAATGGCTGTAGCATTGTCAATTACTGAACTCAATATTTGCTCCCTGATCAACATTGGACTCTGCATCAATTTGAATTTTGTTTCTGGGCTCGAACGCAAAGCCCAAACAATTAGTGTTCAGCTTTATAGCTGAAATTTGTACAAAACTACCTCCTCGGCTTGGGTCCTTCAATAATGAGTCCAATCGCACAAGCAACCCACTTCATTAAGTGTAGATCCAGACTCGTCAAGGCCATTTCATCTTCCACTTGGGCCCCCCTGAACAGGCCCATGATCTGATGAACCCTCATCTAAACTCTATTGAAATTCATTATTTTGGAATTTGTTTAGAGGCCTTAATTCATAAGTTCGACATAATATTGATTTGGGCTTCTTAAGCTAGGTAGCACATTTGAACTAAGGGGATTTTCCTCTTGTTTAGATGTGGACTTGAGTTTGAGGGCCCGGATTCCTTAATTAACAATTAGGCCCTTTTAGAGACAAATTCAATAGAAAATCATAGTTTGCTTTTAGGATGGCCTTTTAAAAAAATAAAAAGAGGTGCGCCAAGCCAAATAAAATTCATAAATTGTGTGGCCCTCTTTCAATGTTTATATTAAAATACGTAGAATTTGGGACGTGCCATTTAGCGAATTTTCATGGCCTCCCGCAAAGTTAATAACGCGTTACTCACTTTAGGCGCGTTCATTAATAGTTTTACCTTCCTAAATTCGGGTGTGCATTTCATGCGATCCAAATTCAAATCCCAAAACGTTGAATAAATGTGTTGAGGATCCGGGTGCATTTCATATGACGTGATCCAAAAACATATTTTAAACGACGTTCAATTTCCTAAAAAATATTAATTAAAAGTGGTAAATCATTTCAAATTGCACTATAGGACAACATGTATTAAAATAAGATTTTAGCAAATTATAATAATTTAAGCGACCGTGCTAGAACCACGGGATCCGGGGGTGCCTAACACCTTCCCTCGGGTCAACAGAGTTCCTTATTCAGAATTTCTGGTTCGCAGACTCCAATTGGGAAGTCGAAAATTTTCCTCGATTTGGGATTCGAGATAAACCGGTGACTTGGGACACCAAAAGCCAAACCTATCCCAAGTGGCGACTCTGAAAATCAAATAAATAATCCCATTTCGAATAATGTCACTTTAAATGCCAAAACTCCCTTATACATTATCTTTCGGGGTATGTGTGTAAAAAGGAGGTGTGACACTAGGTTATGCTGGCATTAACTAGGGAGTGAGACCTTATGCAGGAAAAGATTACTGACTTGTGTACCTATGCTAAAATGAACCATGAAATATTTTTTTTTCTTTTTTTTTTTGTAGAAAAATCAACTTTTTTTTTGTTGAGAAAATCATTCTTTTAAACAAATTTCTCAAATGCTCTTTTTTTTTCTTTTTCAAAGGCATGAACAAATTACCTTTTTTCGAGACATCCTCTTCTTTTTTTTTTCAAATTATCCTAGGAGAAAATTTGGCAGACTAGGTTTCCTATCTTAGAAGAAAGATTCATCAGACTAAGATTTTGATCATAGGAGAAAGTTCATCACACTAGGTCTTTTTCTTTTTTCTTTGGTTATCTTAGGAAAAAAATTCGTAAGACTAAAATTTCTATCCTAGGAGAAAATACATCAGACTAGGTCCCTTTTTTCTTTTTCCTTTTGTTTTGTTTTTGTTTTTGGTATCTTAGGAGAAAAATTCATCCGACTAAGACGTTTATCCTAGGAGAAAATTAATCATAGTAGGTTTTCTATCTTAGGAGAAAGATTCATCAGACAAAGATTTTGATCCTAGGAGAAAGTTCATCAGACTAGGTTTTCTATCTTAGGAGAAAGATTCATCGGACTAAGATTTGATCCTAGGAGAGAGTTCATCAGACTAGGTTTTCTATATAAGGAGAAAGATTCATCAGACTAAGATTTCGATCCTAGGAGAAAATTCATCAGACTAAGTCTTTTTTTTTTTTATATCTTAGGAGAAAGATTCATCAGACTAAGATTTCTATCCTATGAGAAAATTCATCAGACTAGGTCTCTTTTTTTTCTTTGGTTATCTTAGGAGAAAGATTCATCAGACTAAGATTTTGATCCTAGGAGAAAATTCATCAGACTAGGTCCATTTTTGTTATCTTAGGAGAAAGATTCGTCAGACTAAGATTTTGATCCTAGGAGAAAATTCATCAGACTAGGTCCATTTTTGTTATCTTAGGAGAAAGATTCGTCAGAGTAAGATTTCTATCCTAGGAGAAAGTTCATCAGACTAGGTTTTCTATCTTAGGAGAAAAATTCATTAGACTAAGATTTTGATCCTAGGAGAAAATTCATCAGAATAGGTCCTTTTTTTATTATCTTAGGAGAAAAATTCACCAGACTATGATTTCTATCCAAGGAGAAAATTCATCAAACTAGGTTTCCTATCTTAGGAGAAAGATTCATCAGACTAAGATTTATATTGGGAGGAAAATCCATCAGACTAGGAAATTTTATCCTAGGAGGAAAAATGTGAAGATCAACGGCAAGATTTTATGCACAATAGCAAGACAAATATAGGCAAAAATTTGAGAAACTTCTCTTTGTCGGCTCTTCTCTTCTTTTTTTTCTTTGTTTTTTTCTTGTTTGTTTGTTTTTTTTTCTTCTCTTTTTCTCTTTTCTTTCCCCTCTTTTTTTTTGAATCACTTTTCCTGCATTGCTTTGTTCATGTTGCAAACAAAGAAAAATTTATCAGTATTGAAAATGGTGGTCGGTTTGTGGCCTTGAATCTTGGGCAACTTGGATTCTCCTCAATCAGCTTGAGTCGGTTTCAAGAGACTTTCGCTTTACATCAACCATGATTGTTTTACACCCATTACCATTTGTATTTGTGGCTCAATCAGCCTTGTCCCGATTGGAGATCTTTGCTTAGGTGACCTTTTCTGATATCTTGAATGACTTCCTACTTTTTGAACAACTTGTTTGCTAGAGAGAATCACCAGTTATCTTTGTTTGCGCCAAGCAGGCTGTCAAGAGTCTTTTGGGGGGAGATTTTACATGAATCATCAAGGCATGTTAAAAATAACAACTGAGTACGCTGGCCAAATTTATTTTGTGCAACTGAAAAGCTGGTAGTAGATTTTGAAATCTTTTCTTGCTTGTTTGACAAGGACTGACTCGGAGTGAAGGACATAATGTTGCAAAGAAACAAGTATTAACAAGAAATGCCCCTGTCAGAAGGACAGAAGGAAGACTTTTTTTTTCAATAACAAGCCTTAATGGTCATGACATGCATTTTGGACTCAACGGCCTGATCTATCAAACTAATCCAATCTTTCCTTTTGCCATTCTTATGAGCTTGAAGTCGGGCTTGTTCGTGCCAATTCTTTGCATCAGCTTCGCAACTCACTTTCGACTAGTGGTGCATCGTGAGATTTTCACCTACAAGTCTCTCTCATTTATTTATCTCTGTTTATCGTTGCCTTACAGTGCCCGTGAGGGTTTTCTCTCGTAAGACTCTCTCATTTTTATTTCCTTTTTACTTTCTTTTGTGAGCAACTTGACAGTGTTCTATGTCGTGTGACAACTGTTGATCATTGCATGCGTTTCTTGCCATTCTTGAAGGCTCATCGGGAGGTCTTGTTGGGAAGGTTTTTGGATAGGGTTGGAAAGAAGGGTCGGCATGAAGGCTCAGAGTAGACTCAAAATGATGGGATTGTAGACTTACAACTCTTGGAATCTATTCTTTCAAAAACGAAATAAAATCTATGCCCCAGTTTCAGCTATTGGCGATTTTTCTTTTCTTTTTTTTTTGGAATTTTTTTTCTTGAATTCTTATTTGGTTGGACCGAACTATGAGGATGCCTACATATCCTTTTTTAAGGAATCAGGTCTAACGTAGTTCAAACATCTGACCTAACTAATTTTTTTTCATCTTTTTTTCTTTTTTCTTTTTTTCCTCTTTTTTTTTTGTTTGCCCCAGCTTCTATTTTTGAGGGCATGGACCTTTGACAATTCTTTTCTTCTTCATTTTTTTTCACTTGAAAATTGCCCCAGTTTGTACTCTTAGGACATGAATTTTTTTTTCTTTTTCTTTTTCTTTTTCCCTTTTTTTTCATTTTTTTTGACTCCTGACTCTAAACTTGATTCCAAAAGTGGGTGGTCAAAGAAAATAACACAGGCTCAAAGGGGTGACAAAGGATATAAAGTGTTTGTGTAGCAGAAAAAGGGCCTCCCAGCTTCGAGAACGCCAATCATAGTATCTTTTCACCATCACAGTATTGACGAACATTTCTGTCTTCTTGGTGTGTCATGGTCACAAGTCACCTTCCACTCCTTAATATCAAACTTTCCAACAAACTTCAATTGATTAAGCATCTTCAAGCCCGATCTTCACAATGATTTGAAGGTGAATTTCACTCGACGATAATTCCCAAGTATTTCAACTCTTTATTCTTCCTCAAAAGTTTTTTTTCCAATTATCCAATTTCAGATTAAATCAGTTTCTAAGATCTGGACACAATTTCCGCATGCATGTCATGTCATTAAAACTAGCGAGAAAAGAACTAGAAATAGAATGACATGAAAGGACAAATTGTATTTTTGTGAATAAGGATGAAGGGGTTTGACAACTAAACAAGCAACCTAAAATCCAAGTTACAACCCTAAAATAACCCGGATAATGAAAATAGCAACAAAAACAGACATACATGACTCATACAAATATAATAGAATAATAGAAGGGTTTGACTCAATAAAACAAATAAAATCTGGATCACAACCCTTAAATAACCTAGATAACAGAAAAAATATCAAAACAAGCCATGAAGATTCCTTCCTAGTGAGGAGAGAATGACTTTTCAATTGCTAAGCTTGGCATTTAGCCACAAATTTGCTCATCAGAATCACCATGCCCTTCTCCAATTTCAGTCGGCAAATTATCGAGAGAATTCTCATACTCCATGTCACCATGCATCACCCCTACAAAGAGTGCATCATCATGTGCAAGTAAAGTACTCTGCGCAATACTCTGAGTGTCACTATCTTGGATCACAATAAGTTTTTCTTGGATCATCCTTTCTATTTCTCTTTTAAAAATCCCGACATGTCACGACCCAAAATCCACAAAGGATCGTGGTGGCGCCGGACACCTCTGTCAGTCCAGCCAACTAGATTATCAATTAATTCCTCTTTTAATACTTTTAAAAATCTAAGGTTTTTCCTTCCATTTTCATAAATAAAAGTTCACTCTTGAATTCAAATTTAAATAATAACAATTAGTAAAAATCCGTTGAAACCCCTCCCAGAAACCCGGTGTCACAAGTACATGAGCAACTATTGATATGGAAAGTAAAATACAACATTTGTCCGAAATACAGTGGACAGGAAATAAATAATAAAATGCTGAAAGGAACTACACTGGCTGCGGGTCGTCTCGAACAATGCAGCGCACCTAGTCCTAGAGTCGTCCATGCTGCTACGCCCAATAGGCTGCTAGAGGTATATATACCTGTGCAACAAAAATGCACTGAAGTGTAGTATGAGTACGTAATCAACGTGTACTAAGTGAGTATCCTGCCTAATCCCGAAAGGGTAGAGATGAGATGGCCAACTCCGACACTCACTAGAGGTCAATTAGCAATATTCTATAAGTGCGAGGAAAATCATGGATTTGCATAGAAGTTCTGATTGTGAAGCCAGAAAAACAGGTAAACACCTTCAATGATAAATCCAGGGCTTCTAAAGTTTGTTCTTTATTATCTTATCAGTTTATATCAAGCCACGTAGGGCCAATTCCACGTTTACAATTTTCAAGGAACAGATAAACATGCGCAAATCATGCCGAGGTCGACGGCCCGCTCCAACAGAAATGTAAATTGTGCACTACCGAGGGTCGAGCGGCACGAACCATAGATGCATCT
>MU666860.1:4903-62764 GCA_026770625.1 Nicotiana glauca
CCTAACACCTTCCCTCGGGTCAACAGAATTCCTTACTTAGAATTTCTGGTTCGCAGACTTCATTTGGAAAGTCGAAATTTCCTCGATTTGGGATTTAAATAAATCGGTGACTTGGGACACCATAATTTATTCCAACTGGCGACTCTGAAATAAACAAAATAATCTCATTTCGAATATTGTCACTTTAAATGGAAAAACTCCCTTGCGTCTACCCCCGGGGTAGGGTGCGCGCCAAAAGGAGGTGTGACAGTGGGGACAGTCGGACTCGCCAAAATCTGGTCTCGTACTGAATCAAGATCATGAGGAAGTCCAGCGAGTGTAAGAACTAGAAACATTTTTTGTCGTTGCTCTTGTTGTTTTGACACACTAGCAGAAACTGGCATCAATGTCTCAAATTCCTCCAAGACTGCCTGTACCTGACCCAAGTAAGTAGACATATATAATTCTTGCTTCTTTAAGTTTGTCATCCGTGATATCACATCATAGAAGCGAGATATGTCATTAGTGTATAAGGTACGAGCCTTTGCCCAAACCAAATAACATGTCTGGAATGGCCGAAACAAAGGCATCAACTTAGAATCAATAGAAAACCACAAGATGCTACATAATTGAGCATCAATTTTTGCCCAAAGCACTATCTCCTCTTCATCTCCTTCGCTAGACTGTTTAATTAGATGATCTTGCACACCTTGACCTTTACACCACAACTCGACAGATGAAGCCCAAGCTAAATAGTTTGAACCTCCCATTAAATGTTCCGAGGTAATCATAACATTAGAGTTTCCATAACTCATGCTTTTAGACCCAAAAACATCAATTCCCAAAGACATCTTGTAAATTATTACCAAATAAGAGAAATAATCAACTGTAATCCACTGAAAAAATAGTAAGGAACACTAAACCAGAATAGGAAACTACTGTAGCAGTTGGAAGTTACTGTAACAACCGGAAAGCTACTGTAGCAGCCGGAAAGTTACTGTAGCTGGCAGAAAATATTCAAAGTGGTCGGAATGAAATGAAATAAAAAACAGTAGGGGTAGGATCGGAATTACCAGAAGACCCAACTGTTCTGAAGGAACTTTTTCAAAAGATGGCCGGAAGTCCACTTTTGAAATCACTATTCATGCCGGAAAAATATAAAAGTGGTCGGAATTTGGTGTAACCTGGATGGGTAGGCTCGGAATTGCAAGGGGAACAATCTGTCCTGAAGAGTCGTCGCCAAAAAATGGCCAGAAGGTGGCCCACGCGACATCGGAACTTCGCCGGAAAATTTTCTTCGGACAGCTACAGTACCACCGGAGATTTTCACTGGGGTTTGGTCGCCGGACAGTGACTACTCTTGTGGCAGTGTTGAATTTTTTTTTTTTGCACAACACTGACCGAGACAAAGTAGACACAAAATAACTTTGAAAGTCGCCGGAAAAAGGGTTTCGGTGACTGATTTCACTTCCCGGAATCACTGGAATTTATGCACAGCGATAAATCTCTCACGATAGCTCTGATACCATGTGAGAAGGCACGGGAGAAAATATGATATATATTGATATTGTGTGTAATGCAATACAAGAGGTGCTATTTATAACTACTCTATACAAAGGGGATACTACTCCTATTCCAATGTGGGACAATTACAAAGCTATCTCTAACAATCCTAATTCCCAAACCTATTATGCTCCTCCTATTGAAATTAACTTATTTCCAGCATATTCACTAGCAAGACACAAGGTATTCTAGCAATTATGAGTAGCAAACTACAATGTATTAAATATGCTTCCTTTCGTATGATTTACATTTATCTTTTTGAATATTTAATCTTCTATAGACTTTATTCTTGAATCCCAGCTTCATTAATATCTTTCTACTCGCGTGATTTATATTTTCTTTGTCTTTGCTTAGTTTCTTTTACGCTGCTATAGAATGGTTGATAGATGTATACTCGGACCATCTTTCATATTTTCTTAATTCATCACCCTCTAAACAATAAAAATGTCTAGAGAGTTTTGCGAAGTCCTATAAAAGTACTTATGTTATTGCATTCTACTTCGACTAGTGGCTTTTATGTGACATTAAAAAAATAATAATCGAAAACTAATTGAACCGTACTGATAACCAAGAGAAACCGATATGAGTGGGATGGTTTCAGAAAGTTAAATTTTGGTTATACGTACTAGAATAACCGAAAAATTAGTATGGTACAAATTTTATAAAATAACCGGCCGAACCAAACCATTGACACCCCTAGGAATAATATTTGGTAAAATTATAGATTCAGCAAGTTTTGTAGTAGTAACAACAAAATTAACCACTTTTTTCTAATAGGTAGTAATGCAATGTGCTACTCTAAGGCTCAACCCTGCATGTGACCTCTGAACTTTTTCAGACTCTTATTACAAACTGAACTACAATTCATAGCAGCAGCAACAAACATCATAGATCTCATGTTCGGACTCAGGGAATGGAGCCTGCTTTAGTAGGGAGCGCTTTAAGAACCCACCCACCCCCCCCAAAATGGAACTTTCAGCTGCAAATTCGGATAAGTCGGGCCCCATAGCAGGTACCGGACAGGCGGACACCATGTGGGAAATCAAAAAAAGTAGCAGCAATATACCCCAAAAAGAATTCATCACCACTTTAACTGGAATTTTGAAAAGCACAAGGGCCAAACTTTAACCAACCTGGCAGTCAGCGCTGGCTTTGACAATTGCCTTCATTATTCTTATGGAATCATCCTGAAAACCACTCTGTGTACAAAGAAGAACATCAATAAGCAATCAAATACTGAGAAGGAATTTCAGACAGTGCCTTAATTTTACTGGACTGCCTTCATCTTCTGCAGACAATACTTTTCCTTTTTCAATAAGCAGTCAATTCCAATTAAGTATTGGACTAGCAAACAACTCGTCTACCAACTATGTCGTAATTTACATAAACTCTGAGGTGGCTGAATTATGAATTGCCTCCTAATCATTTTACAGTTTCCATTAATAATAGGTCCGTTAATCAGTGAGAATCCTGCATTGTTGGGCAAAATCAAAGAAGTCCGTGACATGGAGCCTTGCCTTTTATAGCACACTTGACAGGTCATGAAAGATAACCTCATCTTTACGGTAAAATCCAGCTGGCATATGAAACAATTAATTTTATCCAGGAAGTGAATTTTACATACTACATTCGAGATTACTTCTAGTATGTCAATTCCTTCTTCCCCCTAATAAAGAGGTAACGCATAATCTAGAGGATGAAATGCACCCATAAGAAGAATGTGCTTTTACACTTATCCCCGGGAAAAAATGGAAGTCATTGACTTCAATTTCAGAGCACAAACTGTTAACATTTAGAGCAAATTCCCCCCCAAAAATGAAGATTGAAAATTTAATATTCAAATATTTAGCTCATTAAGCTCAACATTACCATCCATCTAAGAAACCAAAAGCTATATCCAAAATGTTTACACTAACAAATACACACAAAAAAAGAAGAGAGAGAACTGATTTTAAAAGAAAAAAGAATACATGTATAATCATTAGCAACAACAAAAAGGGAAAAAAATCAAAGGAACTATCATAAGTGCTGATAGTGAATCAATTACCTCTGCCAACATGTGGTCCGCTTCATCAAATACAAGAATCTTCATGCAACTCATGCCCAGTTTCCTTGTTGTCGCCCACTTATTTATAGTTCCAGGTGTGCCAATTACTACTTGTGCTGACACAGGTGGCCGCTTTGAAATTGGTATGTAGTTGGCTGCATCTGCTGGGATAGCTAACTCTGATGTTATACCAGTGAACTTCCCCATCTTCAACAGCACTTCCATATTCTGCAGCATTTTTCACCATTTGATACCAAACCTTCTCAAGTTTCTTTTTTGAATGATGAAGAATCTTCTTAAGTTTTTCTTTGAAATGTAACAACGTTAGAAAAGATCCTTCCTACGGTTATCTCCCCATTTGATTCTAGTTCCCCATAAAAAATAGTTTAAACCACCACTCCAGATGGCAAACAACCAGATAAAATATGAAGATTTCGCGTCATCAATGAAAACATATTAAAAACTATATACAAGAACACACAAAACATAATCTTACAGGCATCATGATAAAAGTTTCTAAAATATAGATGCGTAGAAGCACTTTTCTTTCAAAAAAGGAAACAGATATGTAGTAAAGCAGGTATATATAAACTAAACCACATGCATAACCTGACCAGTGGCGGAGCCACACTTGTCCTAGGGGTGTCAACCGACACCCCTTCGCCGGAAAATAACACTGCGTAAATAGGTATTTTTTTAAAAAAATTGAATATATACAAGGGGGCGACACCCCTTGACACAAGACAAACTTTTAGTGCAATGGTCAAGGGGTGTCAAAATTTACATAAGGTTGCAAGTTCCATTCCCGATAGCAGCAATTTTTTTTATTTTGACACCCCTTTATATAATTCCTGGCTCCGCCACTGAACCTGACACACATAAGGTTGCACAAAACTTTTTATTCAGCTAATGAATTGATTCGTTAGAAAATAAAGTAATTGATCCTGCTACAAATTAATTCTCCAATGCTAACATTAATATTGCACCCAAAGATTTACCTAGGTTAATGAAACTGGATTGAAAATCTAATGAAACTGAAAACAAAAAAAAGGAAACTTTATTTCTTCTCTACCTGCGTAATCTTTAGTCAGCAAGGAGTGTAAGTTTCATGCACAAACAATGTAAAAATTTACATAAATAGCTCACTTAAAAGGTAATTGCATGCAACTCTATTTAAAGATTTTGATTGAATATCTATAACACATGTTAAGTAACCTAACAGGCAACAGATTGTATTAATGTAAAAAGTTTATTACAGTGTCATGCATATAACTTAAATCCAAAAGAAAATAAAAAACAGCATTTATGTCAAACCTGAATAGCCAATTCTCTGGTTGGACAAATACAGAGAGCTTGAGGGGCACGAAGCTTCGGATCGACTCGACTCAACATTCCAAGCACAAAGCAAGTAGTTTTACCAGAGCCATTATGAGCCTGAGCAATAAGATTCTTGTAAGGCGGCGTAAGAATCATGGGTAAACTAATCTCTTGAATTTTGCTAGGTCGCTCAAACTTCATCTCTACATATAATCCCTTCAATAACTCAGGAGACAAGTTCAAATCCTCAAATCTCTTCGCTGATTTGTACAACGTGTCGCCAGATGTAACCTATATTTCATTAGTTAAACCCTAATTTAGTTATTACTAGTAAAACAAATCGACTTATGAAGCTATAATTGAGTGAGGAAAAGCGTACGGCTTCTATTCTGGAATCTTCTGGATCATCAAGAATGGAGTTGTTGAATCTTTCGGACTCGTCAATTTGTAGAGATCCAATTTCAGTCTCGGCCCTAGCGTTTTCAGACTGCTCGGCTTGATCTATCTCGTCGGCTTCGTCGGCCCAGCTTCTAGTTTCTCGTGACTTTGCCGCCGTAGAAGCGGCGGTGCTGCTGGTGGTACTAGAACTGTCAGCGACGAACGTGGCAGTGCTACTGGCGGTACTAGAACTGTCAGCCATTGGTAGGAGAGGGAGAAGGAAAGTTTGCTGTGACCAACTTCGTAACTATTTACAATTTCTGTTAGAAATATGGTTGATGAAGGAAGATGAATTGGGAATTAGGCTTGGTCGTCGAAGTCTCTGGTTTAATATTTTTGGGGATTCCTAGTTTATTTTATGCCATTCGAGTCCTGTTGTTATTCATCTTTTAGTATATCTGTCGTTGGGTCAGGCTGGTTCGTGAAAATAGTCACTCGGTCGGTTTTGGTTCCTGTACCCCGCTGGTCATACCGGGGCCAGTATATTTAAAAAAATTGCATAGTCTTTTGTAGTTCTTCCGCGTCAATTGTCACGACCCAAATCGATGAGCTACGACGGGCATCAAGTGCTCTTTACTTAACCGAGTACCAATATAACATATCTTTCTTAGTGTACTTTTATTGACAAATGGACCAAACGGACCGTCATGGGCTAACCAGAATAAACACAGGGAATACTCAATATAGGACAACACAATCTGATATAAAAACTTATACATGTGATATACTGACCTATAAGGTCAACATGATCATTTGTAAACTCAAAACATAGGCCGGCAAGGCCATAGAAGCATTCTTATACAAGGCATCTGTCTACAAGCCTCTAAGAGTACGCACTTAACATAAAGGTCGGGACAGGGCCCCGCTATACCAAACAATACGCGTCTAAATCATACTAACCAAACAAGCAACTCCAGAGCAAATGGAGTGCACCAACATCTTCCACTGAGCTGATAGTCTATTTGGAGGACTCTCGACCTGTCTATCGGGACCTGCGGGCATGAGACGCAGTATCCCCAGGCAAAAGGGACGTCAGTACGAATAATATACCGAGTATGTAAGGCACATAAATAAGTACATAAAAGACATGGAAGAAATATAGAGTAAATGACCCAACTTGTAAGCCTGGATAACTCTGTAAATCATGAAATACTTATAGTGTCATGCATGTGCGTATGAATATCATGTCGTGCATAGGTACATTTGTTCGTAACATCATCAAGCCTCTGAGGGCATCTCATCATATCATCTCGACCATTGTGGGCAAAATCATCAATGTATATCAGCTGATCAGGTGGTCGTGCATATGTAACGACGTAACCTCTCTCTCTCTCTCTCTCTCTCTCTATATATATATATATATATATATATATATATANATTATTGGAACTGACTCAACGGTAGGAATATCAACACTGATATTCCTCACTAAGGCTAGATAAGCATCACACCCCTTCTCAACCATCTGCCGAGCCTTTGGAAATGATACGACACTGCTAGGAACATAATCTAATGCATCACTCAACTCTAACCGTGGTAAACCTGGTATAGCCAGCATCTCAGTCTTGGCGTGACAATCTAGAATAGCCTGATAGGGCGACAACCAGTCCATACCCAAGATAATATCAAAGTCTATCATACTAAATAACAATAGATCAACTCTGGTCTCAAAACCACCAATAACAACTAAACACGACCGATACATCCGGTCCACAACAATATAATCTCCCATAGGTATGGACACATAAATAGGAGAACTCAAAGAATCACGAGATATATCCTAATATAGAGCAAAGTAAGATGACGCATATGAATACGTGGATCCCAGATCAAATAAGACTGATGCATCTCTATGAAAAACTGGAACCATAGTTGTAATGACTGAGTTTGAAGCAACTGCCTCCAACCTATCCGAAAAAACATAGAATCTGGACTGGCCTCCCCCTATAGGGTGACCTCTATCTGCCCGCTCCCCACCCCTATTTATCTGTGCGGGTGGAGCGGCAACTGGGGCAGCAATCATGGACTAAGAACTCTGTAGACCTGACTGAATCCGCGGAGCCTGAATGGCCTATGGAGGTGCACCCCTTCCGAGCGAGTGGCAGTATCTAACCATACGGTGGGTATAACCTCACTTAAAGCAACTTATCAGTGGGTGTGGTTGCTGGGACTGGCTCGGGCCTGGTCGGCTGGACTGGCCACTGAAGGCACCCCGTGCAGGAGGTGGAGTAGAAAGTGGCTGAGCAAAGTGTGAAACCTGAGACCTCGTAACAACTAGGGCACCTCTAGGAGCTTGAAGTAATGAATGGACTGGCCGGCTCACATATCCTCTACCATGATGAGTTGTAGTTATAGTGTGGCTATATATATATATATATATATATATATATATATAGCCACACTATAACTACAACTCATCATGGTAGAGGATATGTGAGCCGGCCAGTCCATTCATTACTTCAAGCTCCTAGAGGTGCCCTAGTTGTTACGAGGTCTCAGGTTTCACACTTTGCTCAGCCACTTTCTACTCCACCTCCTGCACGGGGTGCCTTCAGTGGCCAGTCCAGCCGACCAGGCCCGAGCCAGTCCCAGCAACCACACCCACTGATAAGTTGCTTTAAGTGAGGTTATACCCACCGTATGGTTAGATACTGCCACTCGCTCGGAAGGGGTGCACCTCCATAGGCCATTCAGGCTCCGCGGATTCAGTCAGGTCTACAGAGTTCTTAGTCCATGATTGCTGCCCCAGTTGCCGCTCCACCCGCACAGATAAATAGGGGTGGGGAGCGGGCAGATAGAGGTCACCCTATAGGGGGAGGCCAGTCCAGATTCTATGTTTTTTCGGATAGGTTGGAGGCAGTTGCTTCAAACTCAGTCATTACAACTATGGTTCCAGTTTTTCATAGAGATGCATCAGTCTTATTTGATCTGGGATCCACGTATTCATATGCGTCATCTTACTTTGCTCTATATTAGGATATATCTCGTGATTCTTTGAGTTCTCCTATTTATGTGTCCATACCTATGGGAGATTATATTGTTGTGGACCGGATGTATCGGTCGTGTTTAGTTGTTATTGGTGGTTTTGAGACCAGAGTTGATCTATTGTTATTTAGTATGATAGACTTTGATATTATCTTGGGTATGGACTGGTTGTCGCCCTATCAGGCTATTCTAGATTGTCACGCCAAGACTGAGATGCTGGCTATACCAGGTTTACCACGGTTAGAGTTGAGTGATGCATTAGATTATGTTCCTAGCAGTGTCGTATCATTTCCAAAGGCTCGGCAGATGGTTGAGAAGGGGTGTGATGCTTATCTAGCCTTAGTGAGGAATATCAGTGTTGATATTCCTACCGTTGAGTCAGTTCCAATAATGAGAGATTTCCCAGATGTATTTCCAGCAGATCTTCTAAGCATTAGCGCCCGATAGGGATATCAATTTTGGTATTGACATGTCTCGGGAAATTAACCCATATCTATTCCACCATCCTACGACCCCAGTGAAGCTAAATGAGTTGAAGGAATAGTTGCAAGAGTTTCTTGATAAGGGTTTTATTTGGCCTAATGTATCGTTGTGGGGTGCTCCGGCCTTAGTTGTGAAAAAGAAGGATGGGTCTGTGCATATGTGTATTGATTATTGGCAGTTGAACAAGGTTACAATGAAGAACAAATATCAATTGCCACGCATTGATGACTTATTTGATCAGCTACAGGGTGCTAGAGTATTCTCAAAGATTGATTTGCGATTAGGTTTTCATCAGCTGAAGATTCGGGATCCTGATATTTTGAAGACTGTCTTTAGGACTCGGTATGGTCACTACGAGTTCCATGTGATGTCATTGGACTGACCAAAGCCCTAACAACATTTATGCACCTGATGAACAGTGTGTTTTAGCCTTATCTTGATTCATTTGTCATTACGTTTATTGACGACATCTTGGTGTACTCCCACAGTGGGGAAGATCATGAGAGCAGTTGATGATCGTGCTCCAGATCTTGAGAGAGAAGAAGTTGTATGCAAAATTTTCAAAGTGTGAATTCTGGCTTAATTCAGTGGCAATTTTGGTGTTGGTGTTTCTTACGGGTACAGGATCATATAGTGTGTATTGTGATGTGACATGTATTGGCCTTGATGTGGTGTTGATACAAGATGGTAGGGTGATTGCCTACGCGTCTAGAAAACTAAAGACCCATGAGAAGAATTATCTGGTCCACGAATTGGAGTTTGCAGTCATTATTCATGCATTAAAGATCTGGCGACATTATTTGTACGGTGTCCTTTGTGAAGTCTTTAGCGGCCACCGAAACTACAACATCTGTTCAAACAGAAAAATCTTAATTTGTGGCAGAGGAGGTGGCTAGAGTTGCTTAAGGACTATTATATCACCATTCTATATCATCCCGTAAAGGCCAATGTGATGGTTGATGCCTTGAGTCAAAAGGCGGAAAACTTGGTCAGTTTAACATATCTGCCGGTAGTAGAAAGGCCATTAGCATCGGATGTTCAGGCCTTAGCGAACCAGTTTGTTAGATTGGATGTTTCAGAGCCCAGTCAAGCTGTTGCCTGCGTGGTTTCTCGGTCTTCTTTATATGACCATATAAGAGAGCGTCAGTATGACTGTTGACACCCAATTTTTTTCTTATATGTTTCCAATATGCAAAATAACTTCAAAATGGCATATGTATGCACATATGAGTATATATGAGTGTTTTGTTATTTTTTTTTAATTTTAAAAGATTTTTAAATCAATTTATTCCCCTTTCCGTAAAATCCAATAATTATTTTTAAAATTATCATTTTAGTGATTCACTTGTTGAACTTTATATCTATGCTAAAATATAGCTAAGGGAATTTTTGTATATTTTTACAAATTTATTTAGTATTTTTAAAGCTAAATTGCATATAATTGTAATGTTAGCCTCTTTTAAGATTTAACTGCGTTTACATTCATAAAATTAAGTTATGTATTTTTAAATTGTTAATTATATACTATAAATCATTTTAGTACCTTTAATTTATTTTCAGAAATTAATTTTTTATTTTTTATAAATTAAATAAGGAAAATTGGCTATTTAAACAATAGCCCAATTACATTTCAATTATAACCCAATTCTGACCCCAATTGAACCCTACAAATTAAACCGTCCCATACCCAATTTCATAAACTGACCCACCTACCCCTTCTAATCTAGGTTGTTGATCATTTAGATCAACGACCACTATTACACCTTGCCTTAATTAATCCCGTACTACCCCCAAACCCTTTTATTTGTTACCACCCGCAGCCTCTGAATCCCTCATCTCCCAAATTCTCTCTATAACACCACCCAAACCCTAGCCGCCACTACCCTCATCCACCCCAATCCATGGCCTTCCGGGGTTATCTGAGACTTATACCAACCTTCAATGGCTTCTATGTGTTTGGTTATGTGGTCTCATGACCAGACTTTGAAGGGATTTGGTCCAGTCCCTGCTCGATGACCTTTCTCCGGTCATCCCTGAACTTTATCCGGCCAGTCATGGCCATTCGAGTCAGACTTTTGACTCTCCTGGTTAGATCGGTAACTTTCAAGGCCTTTCTCATTGCTCTTGGTTTTTTCTAAAACCCTAATCTCTAAAACTTTTTCAATTTCTTTCAGATCTACCTTAGATCTATGTTTGCCATGAACCTTTAAGCATCCTCTCGAAGTTTCTTTAACTTTGCTTTCAAAACGACTCTTCATATTTTTCGATTAGGGTTTTTCTTTTAAATTATTTCCAAACCTCTTTTTTGATTTTAACTTGTTTCTGATTTTGCTATGTTTTTTCTTATGTCGTTCTTATGTATGAGTCGGTATGTTGAAAACCCTAATTTCTTTTGGGTCTCATTTGAGTTCTGAAGTTGTTTGTTAGATAAGTGCTTGTTTGGTTAAGTTCTTGTTTGATTTATTTATTTATCATCTTTTAAGTTCGACTATTGTTGAAAAGAACCTATGTCTTTGGGTTTGAAACTGTTCGTTGGAATACCTGACTCGATTTGAAGTTATTTGTTTCAGAATCTCTTTTCTTTATGTGATACCTCTGATTCCATATCCCCTCTATGTGTTGTGTTCTCTGGCTGGCTTATGGGCATGCCAGCACCATCTATTGCTATGCATGCCTACCCGATCCCTGCTAAGGACATATACTCCTTGCAATGTATTCCGAAACCCCTGACCCCTTTGTTTGAAAATACTGATTCTATGCTTTACTACTACTATTTTCTATCACCCCTACCCCTCTCTATTCTCCACTCAGTTTTAAATCCCTATTCCGCACTTCCACTATATTCTTATACTTAGGTTCTACCCATCTTGTGTGAGCCTTGCCTTGGGGCCTATGAGCTCCCTCTGAACTTGGACATATAAGGTTGGCCCTTCCACATTGCACTCATCTCTATTTGGTTTTGCAAACTTGGGTGTAAGCACTGCCTGGGGTCCCTTGAGACCCTTAGGGAACTTTGACACACCCAAGTCTGAGAAAGGCTTTGATACAAGTTGGCATGTGAGGCATTTTGTTCCATAACTCATAGAGGAAGTCAGAATCAGGCTTCCTCTGTTTGTAACTTCTTATTTTACATTTTTGATGTAATTCAACAATTGGTCTATAATAATTTGTAATAAACACTTGGGGTTGGCTAGTGGAAAAGGGTTGGGTAATTGTGCGTGCTTAATTATTAAAAGGGTAGAGAACATGCCTATATGATTTGTCCCCTAATAAATTCGGCATGTTTGATTCTACATATAGATACCATTTGACTTACTTTAAATTCCGCATGTTCAACTTTACATATAGACACCATGCCTATAAGATCTGTTATCTAATAAATTCTGCATGTTTGACTCTACATTTAGATAACATGCCTTTAGGCTTTGTTTAAAATTCTACATGTTTGTTACCCTACTTAAACACCATATTTTTAGGATCTAAACGGCTATAAGAAGATATCATGTTCATAATGTTAAAATCAGTATTTTTTTAGAAATCATGCCTATAAGAATTCCCAAGTAAAAATCCTGCATGTTTCCATTTCCCGTTCAATTAGATGTCATGTCTATAGGAATTAAAATCAGCAATAATGGATATCATCGTCTATATAATCTGAAACTAGTTTAGCCTAAAATTAGCCTAATTCATACTGTTCTGAACTAGTTTTTAAAATGACCTAATCTCCTCTCATTGACACGGTTTAGCAAGTATGCCTATAGGATCTCAAACCGCTTATTTTAAATTTGTTACTGCTTTGCCATACTCTGAATTAGTAATACATACCATGTTCATAAGATCTCAACCAAACACTTAACCTTAGGTAATAACAACGAATCAAACTGAGTCTGTTTCTGTTAACTAGTAATTACTACAACCAGCAGTCAGGCCTGATTCAGACTTCTTATCTGAGTTACGTAATAAATTGGTCTGATTCAACAACTTAAACTCCCATTGCCTTAGTGTTTTCAGATTCAGACCTTGATTGTTGTTTGATCACGCTATTTGGTTGCTTTGCTTGAAGAGGTGTACATGAGCCTTTAGTGTTTACGTGCTTCCCCTTTTAATATGCAGTCCTATGTTTATATGTCGCCTTAGATTTTTCACCTTTGAAACCTCAAAGTCATCCTAATATCCCTCCCCTTTAGGACTAGTAGTCCTAAGTTCCTTCAGGACTAGGAATGGACGGGTAATAACATGCAATAGTGGTCGAGACCAATCCATGCTTTAGTACCTTAACGGGGTGGGAAGGGTAGATATGGATATGATGATCGGTGCACTAATACCACATGTATCCCCTCTTTTGAGGAGTGATTACTGGGTATTGCATTGATGTGATCCATATTACAAATAAACTTGGGACATCTCCCGTCCTCTTTCTTTTCCTTTAAAGCATTATGACTTCTTTTCAAAAATCAGCTTTTTTAATGATTGTTCTATTTTGCTTTTATCACCTCCAAATATTTGTGTATTGAAACCCCCTCTTATTTGAGCCTTATTTGTTTACATTTTAATTGCACCAAAATCACAAAGAACTATCTGGTCGGGAACCACAATAGTGGATCCTGAGGGGTGCCTAACACCTTCCCTTTGGGATAATTTCAAGCCCTTACCCTATCTCTGGTTATCAAAAAATGTAGTTGTAGTTGAACTATATATTTGTCCTAATGCACCATAAATCATTAGGTGGTGACTCTTCAAAAGCAAAACCCAGTTCCCAACAGGAACGAGTTGTCCTATAGTCATAAACCCGATCTCCCGATGCAAATAGGGAAAAAGGGGGTGCGATAGCATGGAGACTCCGTTGGGGATTTTTAGGATTTTACCATTTCAGATTGTTTTGTGAATTTGTACCTCTCTCTATGTGCAATCATCTATTTAATTTCCATCGGCATTTAATTTCTTCTCTAGAAAGCAACACTGACATGTCTATCTTGTTTTCTTTCCTTTATTGCTTTAAATTATGAACTGATGTATTTATCGCCTCCTTATCGTGAAAATACATGTCAACATGATTTCTTTTTAATTATTGCATAATCATGCTCAACATCATACTCCGCTCGTGACAAAATAAATACTATAACAACGCTTATAATGAGTGGTTGCGCTCTTCCTATATCATTACCCCTTAATTCGGAAAGGTATATTTGCGGCAAAACTAGTTGATTAGCGGTGCAATCAACAGTTCCGAGCCTTCCCCCTTGAGTTGTCCGCTCAAGGGTACCGGTCTAAAATCCAATAGAAACCTTACTCTGTTTAAATTGTGCATGCATCATGGTCAAACCTATTCGGATCAGTTATGTTGTCCATATAATGATCCTTTAAGATAGCCATGTCGAAAGTCCACTGGGTTTCCCTAAACCCAAACGGACATCATCACGTTCTGTGCATTCATTTGGAGAACTAAATGCTTAATGTTAATTGTTGATGTTAAATAGTCGAGTCTGGTGGGGGTAGGGTCTAACCCTTCTGTTTTGCAGATAATGTGGCAAGAAATCCCCAGATTCGGCATGATTACCAACATCCACCCAAGATTACTAAGCTGGTGGAAAAATCTTCACTCTAGTGATCAAACTCTCGTCCTAAAATATCTAGGAAATCTACCTTCCCTCATAGAGATCCAACCCAATAACAAGATCATAGAAGCCGCCCCATTGTTTTGGGATTGTGAAAGGGCTGTGTTCCGCTTTGGGGACATTGAAATAACATCCTTGCTAGAGGATATTGGAGGATTGGCCAGTCTAGTGTGGGAAACTCTGGGTTTGCTAATGCTTGAGAACCGCAAAGGTATGGGCTTCCTTAAAATGATGGGTTTGAAGAAGAATCCAGAATTAACATGCTTGAAGGATTCATACATTCCTTTTGATTACTTGTACGTAAGGTACGATCACAGCAAGTCTTACCATACCTACTATGGCGAATTTGCCATCACATCTTTAGGACACATCCATCGCAGAGTTTTCGTCTTCATGTTTTATTTTCTGGGGCTGATCGTGTTTCCAATTAAGAAGCAAGGATCCACACCAGGCTGGCTATGGTAACCAAAAACCTAATGGAAGGGATTGATGGGCAAGCGTTCAGCATTGTACCCATGATTATTGCAGATATATACCGAGCCTTGGAGAAATGTCAGCGAGGATCAAAGCACTTTGAAGGTTGCAATCTATTACTCAAACTCTGGCTCATGGAACATCTCCAAAGAGGCGAATATCGACAAGAAATCCGGCGTAGGGACTGGGATGATCATATCGCTTTCTATCACCCAAAGCAAATGAATTACATCCCCGACATGTTTGCTCAGCCAGATGATTCTAAAAGATGGGTCGAGCTATTTTATAATTTGACCGAGGAGCAAATTCAGTGGATGTTCGAATAGTTTCTAACAGAGGAATTCATTGCCCGATCAAGAGACACACCTTTCCAGATACTAATTGGTCTCAGGGGGACACACCCTTACGTCTTGTTTCGGGTTATGAGACAAGCTGGTAGGCAGCAGGTTATACCCAGGGTCGACAAGATGAGTCATTTTTTAGCTGACTTCCAAGAGGATGATAGTCCTTACAAGTGCCAAGCACAGCATATGTGGCACTGCAAGATCATAATGGGGAGAGATACCATTGGGCCAGACAGGTATCATGCTAGTTGCGCTCCTTTCTACTCAGGTTGGTTGGAAGACAACCATGGTGGTCTGGGCTAGCCAGGGTTTGCTCGAGGTCACAGGATTATAGATGAAAGGGCCGAGGCACATGTCAAATACAACCAATTGCGCAAAAGGATTCCAGAGTACGAAAGCGAGCACCACGAGATACAAGAATATAACCATAAGCTAATTGAGGAATGGAAGGACATAGCTGTCAGTGCCAACAAACGACTGGGATACTTGGAGCGAGGCATAGTGGAGTTAGAAAGAAAGTTTCCAAGAGGGTCGAAGACTACCAAAATACTAAAGGAACCAAATGCGAATATCTGGCCAAGGCCTACCTATTGCTGGGACTTCGCGAGTTAGGGAAGCTGTTCGACGGAGCAAAGGATGTCTAATCTGGAGAGGGTCCTTCTGGGACCAAATAGATAGGAGTTTATATTTTTTGCTTTATAAAATGTAATAAGGCCAATGGCCATTAGTGATTTTATTTCTTGCTTATTTAGTGTCATTTTGGGATTCGTCTATTTTTTTCATCAATAAAATGAAGCATTTAGCAGTCCAAGCTCTCCAAAACAATTTGTTGTTAGGCCTACCTCGGGCACAACGAGGTTCCCAAATTAGGACACGTTTTACATTCCTGCACTACGTGTTTAAATATTGCAATACTTTTTATGATCTTTACTAACTTGGTTACCTTTTGGTTTTATTTTTGTTTTATTATTCCCCTCCCCAAAGGTTAGTCCGTGCGCTCTGGCATGATCATCTTAAGTAGAGGGGCACGCCTCAATAACTGGACCATCAGGACAACCAGAGCCCGACGAGCCTCAGGATAGCAAGGCTAAAACAAGCACTGTTCACTATTTTATTCATTAAACGATTTTCTTTTCTCATTTTTCAATTCCCGCAATAAGATCTTCAATGTTCAAAACAATTATTCAGTTTATCAAAGCATGTTTGATGTTTCCAATAAATTAATATTTATTTTTATAATTTTCTTCCTTACTTTACCGATACAGCATTACTATTACTTATCTTGATGAACCAATGACTATGACATGCAATGAGATAACGCAACAAACGGACACTGATTTAGAAGAAGATGACATGCCTGACGAGATTATCAAATAAGTTGAGAACTTTGAGAACAGACCTAAGTCCAACCTGGACGAGACAGAAATTGTTGACCTGGGAGATGCAGAAAACGCCAAGAAAACACGAATCAACGTTCACTTATCGCCATCGGAAAAGAAGGAATACACAAAATTTCTAAGGGAATATGCGGACATATTTACCTAGTCATATGACGACATGATTGGTCTGAGTACGTCTATTGTGGCTCATAAACTTCCAACCGATCCGACATATCTGCCAATAAAGCAAAAGCTTAGAAAATTCAAGTCTGATATGAGTTTGAAAATCAAGGAAGAAGTCACTAAGCAAGTCAAAGATAAGGTTCTCAGGGTAGTGAATACCTGACATGGTTGGCCAACATAGTGCCAGTGCCAAAGAAGGACGAGAAAGTGAGAGTATGTGTCAACTACCGGGATCTCAACCAGGCCAGTCCGAAAGATGACTTCCCTTTGCCGAACAAACACATCCTCATTGACAATTACGCCAAGCATGAACTGCAGTCATTCGTAGATTGTTTCGCTGGTTACCATCAGATCTAGATGGATGAAGAAGATGTTGGAAAAACGACTTTCATCACACCGTGGGGAATGTATTGTTACAAGATGATGTCATTCGGCCTGAAGAATGCAAGGGCTACCTACATGAGGGCCATGACTACCATTTTTCATGATATGATACACAAGGAGATAGAGGTATATGTGGATGACATTATCATCAAATCCAAGAAAGCCAATGACCATATAAAAGATCTGAGGAAGTTTTCAACAGATTACGGAGGTATAACCTAAAACTAAACCCCGCAAAATGTGCATTTGGGGTTCTTGCTGGGAAGTTGCTTGGGTTTATCGTGAGCTGTTGAGGAATAGAACTGCATCCATCAAATATCAAAGCCATTCAATAACTACCACCGCCAAAGAATAAGAAGGACGTGATGATTTTGTTGGGAAGACTCAACTACATCAGTAGGGTCATAGCACAATCCACAGTCATCTGTGAGCCAATTTTTAAGATGTTGAAAAAGGACGCCGCTACTAAATGGACCGATGACTGTCAAAAGGCCTTCAACATAATCAAGGAGTACCTGTCAACACCACCAGTCTTGGTCCCGCCTGAGCCAGGTAGACATCTATTACTCTACCTTACAGTATTGGACAGAGCTTCCGGTTGCCTTCTGGAGCAACACGATGAAACAGGAAGAAAGGAACAAGCCATCTATTATCTCAGCAAGAAGTTCACTCCGTACGAGACCCGATATTCTCTTTTAGAGAACACCTATTGCGCTTTGACTTGGGTGGCTCAGAAGTTGAGGCATTACTTCTGTGCCTATACTACATATCTCATATCAAGGATAGATTCTTTAAAGTACATCTTTCAGAAACCCACGCCCACTGGCAAGCTAGCCAAATGGCAAATCCTATTGAGTGAGTTCGACATTGTCTACGTAACTCAGAAATTTGTCAAGGTACAAGCACTGGCAGATCATTTCGCTGAGAACCCCGTGGATGGAGATTATGAACCCTTGAAAATGTATTTTCCCGATGAAGAGGTATCATTCGTAGGAGAAGATATTGTAGAGTCCAATGATGGTTGGAGAATGTTCTTCAATGGAGCAGTGAACTTTAAAGGAGTTGGCATAGGAGAAGTCTTGGTATCAGAAACCGGTCAGTATTATCCAGTGTCCGCCAAGCTCAGGTTTCCCTGCACCAACAACATGGCTGAATACGAAGCTTGCATGTTAGGGATTAAAATGGCCATTGACATGAACATTCAAGAACTGCTAGTAATTGGAGATTCAGATTTACTCATACAACAGGTACGAGAGAAATGGGCAACCAAGAACTCCAAGATACTCCCGTATATGCATCATGTACAAGAATTGAGAAAGAGGTTCACGAAGACAGAATTCTGACATGTTCCTAAAATTCAGAATGAATTCACTGATGCATTGGCTACCCTATCATCCATGATACAATATCCCGATAAGAATTTCATTGATCTCATTCCGGTAAAATTCATAATCAGCCAACTTATGGTGCCCATGTTGAAGATGAGGCAGACGAAAAACCTTGGTTCCATGATATCAAAGAATATTCGGCGAAAGGAGAGTATCCGGAATCTACCAATCATATTCAGAACACACTTCAGAGATTGTCTAACAACTTCTTTCACAATGGAGGAATCCTGTACATGAGGACTCCTGATTTGGAATTATTAAGGTGTATCGACGCAAAAGAAGCATCCAAGCTGATAGGGGAAATTCATACTAGGACCTGATGTCCATATATAAACGGTTTTGTCTTAGCAAAAAAGATACTCTGGGTTGGTTACTTTTGGATGACCATGGAGACAGATTGTATCCAGTATGTCCGAAAATGCCATCGCTGTCAGATTCATGCAGTCATGATAAGAGTGACTCCAAGGGAGCTCCACAACAAGCTCACCTTGGTCATTCGACGCCTGGGCAATGGATGTCATTGGACCAATCGAGTCTGCTATTTCCAACGGACACAGGTTTATTCTAATAGCGATTGACTATTTCACCAAGTAGGTCGAAGCAGGATCTTATAGAGTAGTAACTAAGAAAGTCATGGAAGACTTCATTTGCGACCGCATTGTTTGTCAATTCGGCATCCCAGAGTCGATCATCACTGATAATGGCTCCAATCTCAACAGTGACCTAATGAAAGGTATGTGTGAAACTTTCAGGATTATCCACAAGAATTCCACAGCCTATAGGCCTCAAATGAACAGAGTTGTGGAAGCCGCCAATAAGAATATAAAAAAGATATTAAAGAAAATGATAGAAAAGCATAAATAATGGCACGAGAATTTAGCATTTGCTCTATTGGGGTATCGTACCACTGTTCGCACATCAACCGGGGAAACCCCCTATATGCTGGTTTATGGTACAAGGGCGGTCATTCCCGTCGAAGTAGAAATTCCTTCCCTAAGGATCATACAGGAAGCTGGGATCGACGAAGCAGAATGGGTGAAAAGTCATTATGAGCAACTATATCTTATAGACAGAAAGAGGATGAACATAGTCTACCATGGTCAACTCTATCATAGCAGAATGTCAAGAGCCTTCAACAAAAGAGTCAAGCCAAGACAATTCACACCGGTACAACTAGTGTTAAAGAAAAAAAATTTGTATTAAGATGAAGCCAAAGGGAAGTTCTCTCCCAACTGGCAAGGTCCGCACATGGTTCACTGGGTTCTGACAGGAGGAGTCCTCATACTTGCAGAAATAGATGGAGAAGTCTGGCTAAAGCCGATTAATTTAGATGCAGTCAAGCGCTACTATGTGTAATCTTTATGTTTTCCCTACATGATGTAAATTGAACTACGCTTGACCTGATTCCCGTTTAAGAGGGGATACGTAGGCAGCCCTATGGGTTAGGTCACAATTAAGTAAAATTTTCATTCCCCCCCCTCCGAAATTGGAAACTGGGGTAGAATTTTGAGGAGTACCATCAAAATACCGAAGCAATCTCAGCTGAATCGTCATGAGCAGCAGTCAGAAGCACCAACCCATTAAACTGGGGCAAAATTTTGAGGAGGACCCTCAAAATTCTGTAGCAAGAGAGGTTGTAATGTCTCGAACAACGTCACAGTCATCGATTCATCTAAAACTATTTTAATTATACATCTGTGTCATACTTTTACAAAATCTTGCGTGTTTATTTTTTGAAACTGCTTTGTTTAGCAACGCTACCCCAATGATACATACAGTAGCACCAAATCAAAGATGAGCAGAGCCAGCGGGGATATGAACTAACCATCCCCTTTACAAAACTCACGATTTTTCTTTGGATACAGGCACCAAAATTACGAAATCATTGAACACACTGTACGCCTACAGAGCAAAACATTATTTAAGAATACGATTCTTTGAACTATCGCACTTACCAATCTTTACTATTAGCACGCACCTACATTGTTCCGCATGTCACAATACTCCCAGTAATCACCATGCCATAATTTGCTATCAGCTAAGAAATTCCCCGATCATTTGCTATTTTATTTCTTGCATAAGGCTACTATTCTGCCTTACGAGATTAAATGTTGTCTCCATCTGCATTTCTGCATTGCATAAGGCTACTATTCTGCCTTCCCTAGACTAAACTTGTTTCCATCTACATTTCTGCATTGCATAAGGCTACTATTCTGCCTTCCGAGACTAAACTCTATCTCCATCTGCATTTATGCATTGCATAAGGCTATTATTCTACCTTTTGAGACCAAGCTCTACCTCATACTATATCTGTATGGCTGAAAGAATGCCACATACTGCATTTGCATGGCTGAAAGATCGCCTCATACTACATCCGTATGGCTGAAAAATCACCACATACTTCATCTGCATGGCTGAAAGATCGCCACATACTGCATTTGCATGGCTGAAAGATCACCTCATACTACATCTGTATGGCTGAAAAATTACCACATACTACATCTGCATGGATGAAAGATCGCCACATACTGCATCTGCATGGCTGAAAGATCGCTACATACTACATCTACATGGCTGAAAGATCGCCTCATACCGCATATGCATGGCTGAAAGATTGCCTCATACCGCATCTGCATGGCTGAAAGATCGCCTCATACCGCATCTGCATGGTTGAAAGATTGCCTCATACTACATCTGCATGGCTGAAAGACCGCCTCACACTGCATCTGTATGGCTAAAAGATCGCCACATACTTGCACTGCATGACTGAAAGATCGCCACATACTGCATCTGCATGGCTGAAATATTGCTCATACTACATGGCTGAAAGATCGCCACATACTGCATTACACAACTAAAAGATTGCCACATTTGCACGACTGAAAGATCGCCACATTACATGGCTGAAAGATCGCCACATTTGCACGACTAAAATATCACCACATTTGCACGGCTGAAAGATCGCCACATGTTACTGCATCCTTCATGGGCTGAAATATCGCCAACCCATCCAAAGGCGTCATCGTTCGGAGGTACCATCCTCATAGCCCGAGAGCACTATGTCATGGACTGAGGATCCCTTTTTAATCTCTTGCATATCATTATTCGAAGGCATCATGGTTTGGAGGCACCATTTTCATAGCCCGAGAGCATCATTTCATAGCTGGCGAATCTTTTATTACACGCTTCATGGCCCAAGACATCATGGTCTAAGGACATCATCCTAACCATCTAAAGACAACATTCATGGTCCGACAAGAACTTGCATCATATCTAATTTTATGCACAATATATGCTTGTATTGTTTCTAATTGCAGGTAAAACCGGCATGTAACAGCCGTCCCGGTAGAAGCCCGCTCTAGTGCCTACAACCACATCAAACCTAACCATTCTAGTAAGCCACTCACTCGACCAACCCAAAATATTGGGTCAATTCTGACCCAATTTCAAATTAAATCGTCCCAAACCCAGTTTTATAAACCGACCCACCTACCCCTTCTAATCTAGGCCGTTGATCATTTAGATCAACGACCACTATTACACCTTGTCTTAATTAATCCCGAACTATCCCCAAACCCTTTCATTTGTTACCACCCTCGGCCTTTGAATCCCTACTCTCCCAAATTCTCTCTACAACACCACCCAAACCCTAGTCGCTGCCACCCTAATCCATGGCCTTCTGGGGTCATATGAGACCTATACCAGCCTTCTATGGCTTCTATGTGTTTGGTTCTGTGGTCTCATGACTAGACTTTGAAGGGATTTGGTCCAATCCCTGCTCTATGACCTTTCTCTGGTCATCCCTGACATTTCTCCGGCCAGCCATGGCCATTCGAGTCAGACCTTTGGCTCTCCTGGTTAGATTGGTAACTTTCAAGGCCTTTCTCATTGCTCTTGGTTTTTTCTGAAATACTAATCCCTAAGACTTTTTCGATTTCTTTCAGATCTACCTTAGATCTATGCTTGCCATGAACTTTTAAGCATTATCTCAAAGCTTCTTTAACTTTGCTTCCAAAACGACCCTTCGTCTTTTCTGATTAGGATTTTTCTTTTAAATTATTTCGAAACCTCTTCTCTGATTTTAACGTGTTTCTAATTTTGCTATGTTATGCTCATGTCGTTTTTCTATATGTCTCGGTATGTTGAAAACCCTAATTTCTTTTGGGTCTCATTCGAGTTCTGAAGTTGTTTGTTAGATAAGTGCTTGTTTGGATAAGTTCTTGTTTGATTTACTTGTTTATCATCTTTTAAGCTCGACTATTGTTGAAAAGAACCTATGTCTTTGGGTTTAAACTATTCGTTGGAATACCTGACTCGATTTGAATCTCCTTATTTCAGAATCTCTTTTCTTTATGTGATTCCTCTAAATAAACTCGACTATGCTTGAAACCCTAACTTTTCAAAAGGTTTTCTCATATGCTACTGTGAGACCCTTTGCATGCTTCTATACTCTATTTTTTGTCACTATTGATTCAATGTGACTTGAGTTACTTGATTATTATGCTTTGAATGTTTGCTACTAAACCTTGTGCTACTATTGTATATTGTTTCTTTTGTCAATAGGTTTGGCCTCGCATGTCTAGTGTTTGTTCACTCTATTTATATGATGAGGTTCCTTCTTTGATTGATCTTCAATCTTGTGACTGATTTCGAAACTTTTCTTTTATTAATCATGATTTTACTCGCCTATTTAGAATTGACTGATTCTTTTCCTTTTATTGTTATATTTATCTTGCTGAATCTATTTCCAAAATAAGTATATTTTTGTACTTAGACTCGATTGCTTACTTAATGTTTTAACTACTTCTTTTATGGCAATAATCAGGTTGTCCCTAAATTTATTTCCTTCCTTATTTTTGAATCTGTTAAATAGTGATTCCTTAATTAAAGGGAATCATATATATAATTGATTATGACTGATTGTTTTCATATTTGCACTAAGATTTTACTTGTTACCTCTCCTTCACTCATTTTCAAAAGGATATAAATACCATGCATCCCTCTTCTTTCAAACACACGAACACAAGGAATAAAAACATTTGAGTTTAGAACACACATTCCACAAAAACTCTCTCTTTTCTCTATTGCTACTAGGTTGTAGGAAGCTTGCTTACTTTTCTCTCTGCATTTGCATCTTTACTGGTATGTTCTAACTAATTTTCAGCATCAACAACAACATGTTTCTTTACTATTTTCTTCACCATTGTTTGTTTCCTGCTTGTGTTTAATCAAGTTCCATTATTAAGCCTGATGCAACCTACCTTTCCTCTTCTGAATCAATGCTTTCTTATACATGAACTATGTCAGTCACTTATGAATCCTAAACCCTCATATCCCCTATGTGTTTGATATCCTTTGGTTGGTTTGAGGCATGTCAACATTAGACATTGTTGTGCATGACCCAAACCTGACCCCCTAGGGTCATAACCTCCATATCCCCTCTATGTGTTGTGTTCTTTGGCTGGCTTATGGGCATGCCAGAACCATCTATTATTGTGCATGCCCAAACCTAATCCCTGCCTAAGGATATATGCTCCTTGCAATGTATTCCCAAACCCCTGACCCCTTTGTTTGAAAATACTAATTCTATGTTTTACTACTACTATTTTCCATCACCCCTACCCCTATCTGTTCTCCACTCAGTTTTAAATCCCTATTCCTGCGCTTTCACCATATTCTTAGACTTAGGTTCTGCCCCTCTTGTGTGAGCCTTGCCTTGGGACCCATGAGCTCCCTCTGAACTTGGACACATAAGGGCTGGCCCTTCCACACTGCACTCATCTCTATCTGGTTCTGCAAACTTGGGTGTAAGCACTTCCCGGGGTCCCTTGAGACCCTTACGGAACTTTGACATACCCAAGTCTAAGAAAGGATTTGATACAAGTTGGCATGTGAGGCGTTTTGTTCCATAACTCAGAGAGGAATTCAGAATTAAGCTTCCTTTGTTTGTAACTTCTTATTTTATGTTTTTGATGTAATTCAACAATTGGTCTATAATAATTTGTAATAAACACTTGGGGTTGGCTAGTGGAAGAGGGGGCTGGGTAATTGTGCGTGCTTAATTATTAAAAAGGTAGAGAACATGCCTATAGGATCTGTCCCCTAATAAATTCTGCATGTTTGATTCTACATTTAGACACCATATGACTTACTTTAAATTTTGCATGTTCAACTTTACATTTAGACACCATGCCTATAAGATTTGTCCTCTAATAAATTCTGCATGTTTGACTCTAAATTTAGATAACCTGCCTTTAGGAATTATTTAAAATTTTGCATGTTTGTTACCCCACTTAGACACCATGTTTTTAGGATCTAAACGGCTATAAGCAGATACCATGTTCATAATATTAAAATTAGTATTTTTTTAAAAATCATGCCTATAGTAATTCCCAAGTAAAAATCTTGTCTGTTTCTATTTCTCATTCAACTAGATATCATGTCTACATGAATTAAAATTAGCAATAATGATATCATCGTCTGTAGAATCTGAAACCAGTTTAGCCTAAAATTAGCCTAATTCATACTATTTTGAACTAGTTTTTAAAATGACCTAATCTCCTCTCATTGGCATGGTGTAGCAAGCATGCCTATATGATCTCAAACTGCTCGTTTTAAATTTGTTACTGCTTTGCCATACTCTGAATCATTAATACATACTATGTTCATAAGATCTCACCCAAACACTTAGGCAAACCTTAGGTAATAACAACGAATCAAACTGAGCCCATTTCTGTTAACTAGTAATTGTTACAACCAGCAGACAAGCCTGATTCAGATTTCTTATCTGAGTTACATAATAAATTGGCCTGCTTCAACAACTTAAAATCCCATTGCTTTAGTATTTTCATATTTAGACCTTGATTGTTGTTTGAGTCATGCTATTTGGTTGCTTTGCTTGAGGAGGTATACATGAGCCTTCAGTGTTTACGTGTTTCCCCTTTTAATGTGCAGTCTTATGTGTTTTGTATGTCGCCTTACCTTTTTCACCTTTGAAACCTTAAAGTCAACCTAATATCCCTCCCTTTTAGGACTAGTAGTCCTAAGTGCCTCCAGGACAGATAGGAATAGGACGGGTAATAGCATCCAATAGTGGTCGAGACCAATTCGCGCTTTAGTACCTTAACGGGGTGGGAAGGGTAGTATATGGATATGATGATTAGTGCGCTAATACCACGTTTAGCCTATATTTTTAGGAGTGATTACCGGGTATTGCATTGATGTGATCCATATTACAAATAAACCTAGGACCTCCCCCTCTTCTTTCTTTTCCTTTAAAGCATTATTACTTCTTTTCAAAAATCAGCTTTTTGTCTATTCTATTTTGCTTTTATCACCTCCAAACATTTTTGTATTGAAACCCCCTCTTATTTGAGCATTATTTGTTTACATGTTAATTTTACCAAATTCACAAAGAACTATCTAGCCAGGAACCACACTAGTGGATCCAGAGGGGTGCCTAACACCTTCCCCTTGGGATAATTTCAAGACCTTCCCCTATCTCTGGTTATCAAAAAATGTAATTGTAGTTGAACCATACAGGTATCCTAATGAACCATAAATCATTAGGCGGTGAGTCTTTAAAAGCAAAACCCAGTTCCCAAAAGGAACGAGTTGTCCTATACCCAAAATGTCACAAACCCGATCTCCCGATGCAAAAAGGGAAAAAGGGGGCGCGACAATGATGACCCCCATTTCCTTGTCCTCAAGGACACGGTTCGGTACGATGATGCTAAGGAGGTTACTATTGGAGATGATGGTGTGTTGCAGATGCATACCCAGCTATATGTGCCCAATTTGGATGGGTTGCATGAGTTAATTCTTCAAGAGGCCCACAGATTGTGGTACTCCATTCATCCAGGTGCGGCTAAGATGTATCTGGGCTTGAGGCAACACTATTGGTGGATGAGGATGAAGAAAGGCAAAGTGGAGTATGTAGCTTGGTGCGTAAAATGTCAGCATATGAAGTATGAGCATTAGCATCCGAGGGGTCATCCGGTCGAGGAATCTTACTTTAGTGAAGGTTCAATGGAGGGGTCATTTGGTCGATAAGGTGATCTAGGAGACCGAATGTCACGACCCATTTCCATAATAGGTCATGAAGGCGCCCAACACCGTTGCCGGGCAAGCCAAGTGCAGAAACATTTCTAACTTCTTATATTTAATTTTATTAGAATTTAAGTGAGATGAATACTCCAGTTAGATTCAAATCGAAAAGGGACAGATAAAGTGAGTAATATAATAATACAACCCAAAAGTAAGTCTACTAATGTGTGTGTGCCAAGACCCGGTGTCACAAGTATGGGCATCTAGTAGAATATACAAAAAAATATCTCTATCCTACTATTTGAGATAAAGAAAAACAGCAAAAGTAAAGGAAGACTCCATCCGGCTACTGAGCGGCGTAGGAAGGAATCATCTCACCGTGGAAGTCTCTGCCACTAACTCAAGGGCACGCTCCAGACCGGTAACCAGATGTATCAGCCTCAGACCCTGTACAATTAAGTACAGAAGTGTAGTATGAGTACATAAACAATATGTACCCAGTAAGTATCCCGTCTAATCTCGAAGAAGTAGGGACGAGAGGTCGACTTGATACTTACTAGGGTCAAGATAATATAATAATAATGTGCTATGCTAAGCATGAAAGTCTCCAATATTTAGCAGGTTATAATGAAAAACAATAATCAGGTTCTTGACCTTATTTCAGTTTCCATTTGCATTTTTCAATTTTTACTTAGCAAGTAGGCATGTCATGTCTAAGCATCAACATACATATCATGCGCAATCATGCCGAGGTCGACGGCCCGCTCCAACAGAAAATAAATTGTGCATTGCCGAGGGTCGAACGACACGAACCATAGATGCATATATTTACACCGAAGCGATCAACCCCATCCATAAATATCAAGAAAACATTAAGGATGCACACAAAAGCCAATTCATATACAAGGAAACTCTTACAAAGGTTCAACAAGTTCATATGTTCACTTTTTATTTCTCTCAAGTCTCTAGCATATCATAAATAATCATGTTGGCAATTTAAATAAAAGATATCTCCAAATTAGGCATGATGTGGATCCTAAAATACCTAATCAATTAATATCATAGTAGCTACGCACGGACTCTCGTCACCTAGTACGTACGTAGCCCTCGCATTTAGTAGCAAATTCTCATTTATTATGCCTATGGGGGTAATTCCCTCTTACAAGGTTAGAATGGAGACTCACCTCGCTCCAAAACGCACTTCCAAAATAAAAAACAAGCCCAAGCCCTCAATTCGAAGCCGAACGATCACGAACTAGTTAAAGAAGTAAGAACTAGTCAATATAGGCTTACAAGATTGGATCCTAACTATTTAAGCAATTTCCCAACCTTTTTCACAAGTTTCCTAATTTCCGACCCCGGGCCCACATGCCCGAATTCCAAGATTTTTCGAAGAAAGTTGTTCTCTACAATATAAGGATCGATAATATATGATTTCTAGTCCATTTCATAGCAAATTTCATGGTTAAATCTTAGTTTTATTAAAACCCTACGTCTAGCTCTAACCCCTTTGATTTTACCTAGTTTTTAATGTTTAATCTACCTAATCTACATGTATTTAAACTAAGGATGAATGGATTTTACTTACCTCACAATACTATGTTGAAATCCCCTCTTTGGAAGCTCCAAAATCGCCCTAGTATAGAGTAGAAATGAAATAAATGCCCTAAGTCCCGTTTTTAAAAGCTATGCCCAGGCCCCTGATGTCGCATTTGCGACAAAAGGTTCGCAAATGCGAACTGGGCCCTTACCTAACTTGATCGCAAATGCGATGCATGGGTCACAAATGCGGACCCTGCTGGGTTCGCAAATTCGAAGAAATGGTTTGCAAATGCGAACTGGGCCCTTACCTGCCTTGATCGAAAATGCGATGCATGGGTCACAAATGCGGACCCTGTTGGGTTCACAAATGCAAAGAAATGGTTCGCAAATGCGACCACTACCCAGCCCTGCCAAGTTTGCAAATGCGAAGAAATTCTTGCAATTTCGAGTTCGCAATTGCGATGGCCATCTCGCAATTGCGAGACCTGCAGCAGCAGCAAAAATACCGGCAAAACTGCTATTGTTTTCTTACCTCCGACCATGCCCGAATCTCACCCGAGCCCTCGGGGCTCCACTCTGAATACTCACGCAAGTACTACAACATTGTGCAAACTTTTTCAAGTAATCCAATCATCGAATTAACACCTAAAACCACAGATTCAACACAAAACACATGAAATCCTCAAGAACACCCAATTTCCTATCTTTTCAACCGGACATCCGAATCACGTCAAATCAGTCCCATTTCTCACCAAATTTCTTAGACAAGATTAAAATATTATACTGAACCTGTAGAGGGCTCCGAAACCAATATACGGGCCCGATATCAATATGATAAAGCATTTTCCTCTTTATTAAACTCTTAGGATTTCAATTTAACAATTTTCAATAAAAATTCATTACTCGGGCTAGGGAACTCGAAATTTGATTCTGGGCATACGCCCAGGTCCCATATTTTCCCACGGACCTTCCAGGACCGTCAAATCATGAGTCTAGGTCCATTTTCTCAAAAAGTTGGCCGAAGTCAAACTTGGTCTTTTAAGAGAATCTTAAAGAAACAATTGGACATATTTCACTCAAAACTCTCCCAACTCTCAAACTAACCGTCCCTGCAAGTCATAAATTAGCCAAAGCAAGTACGGAAATTTTTATTTAGGGAGAACGGGGTTCAAAAAGGCAAAACAACCAGTCAGGTCGTTATACCGAACACGACATGCAGATTCGTTATCCTCATTTATTCACCACTTCAAGTATCTTCTTGTTGAAGATTTTACATGCATTTTTGTTGATTATATTCTTGTACACATTGTGGTGGAGCCGTGGCTATTGTTGTGGAAATTTTGATATTGTTGATTGTTGGCAAGTTGTGATATATGGGCACTTGTGCGAGTTGTTATTGTGATGAGATATTGACGCGTATGCAGCGGTATAAGACAGTTAATGTGCATGGGATGGTATAAGGTGGGACTTATGTGCATGTTGCTTTTAAGGAAACTACGCGAAGCCACACTGCATCATATGGTGGCCTAAACTGTGTGTGGCTATTTCGGCAAAACTGTTTTCAAAACCTATTTCAAATGTAAGTTTCACGTGGCGTTGTAAGTAAAGATTGAGATTGAGTTGTGAAATATGTATATGAGGTGGTACCTCGGTTGTGATTCTTGATTTATATGAGGCAGTACCTCGGTGGTGATTCTTATTGTACACGAGGCGGTACCTTGTTGTGACTCTTATTATATATCTATTTTTGCAAGCACTTTTGGTAGTGGGAACATTTTGTTTTTGTAACAAATGTAAAATTACCATTAACCTCCAAAAGCATTACAAAATAAAGAGCAACTAAGTTATGAATTCAGACTTTAGGCCTTAATAAAAATATAGTAATCCTCTAATTACATTGTATATCCAGAACTAGACTTCTACATTTCCCTGCTTTCTTTGATACACTTAACATCTCTACTCTTTCCCTAATCTCCATTTTTAGTATTCTTATCACCTCACTACTATGTATATTTACTTTACGAAATTGCTTTCAATTCCTAACTTTCTAAGTATGATATATCACTGCTGCACATATGGCTGCTACCAGTTCCTTCTTAAATATCTTCCAGTGTTTCATTTTTATAGATTCTAGCATGATCTTTGCATCAACAACTTGTATAGTTATCCCTATCCACTGCAGCACAACCTACCATATTGACTTGCTCCAATCACACTCCTTGAATATGTGTCATTGGTTTCCAACACCTGAGCATTACATAAACAACAACGGGAATCCTCCACTTGAATGTGGAGTTTAAGCTTCTTTTCTTTGGTAAGTAATTTTCCTTGGACTGCTAGCCATATAATGAATCTGTGCTTTAGCTGGGCCAATGTTGTCCATACTAGTGTAGCTACTTCAAGCTTGTTGTATTGGCCAATGAGGGCAATGTAACTCCACATGATGAAGTACTCTCCTTTGCTTGTGAGCTTATACCTACCTTGAATATACCAATCATGCATTACCTCCTTAAGAGAATTTAGTTTCTTCCAATACCAACTACAGTCCATGGGAGGTTTTTGACTCCAAATATTTGGTTCAGAACTCATATATACCTCATGAACCCATTTCACCTATAGAGACTCCTTGCACATTAACAGTTGCCACATCAATTTTCTTGCTGAAGCTATGTTCCAATCCATGCTTCCTTTAATGTTTAGGCTTCCTAGTTTCTTTGGGCAACACATTTTTTCCCAAGAAACTAGTGCCACTTTATTCTTATCTTCACTCTTTTCCCATATATATTTTCTACACAATTTGTCTACCTCATTTAGGACACTTTGAGTCAAAATAAAAACAAACCCCCAAAAACTATGCATAGAGAACAATACTGCAATAATAATCTGCAGCCTGACAACATAAGATAGATGCTTAGCATATGTAATAGTGATCCTTTGAGTGATATTGCCAACTAACATTTGGCAATCTATTTTACTTATTTCTTAAAGGATAATGGTAGCCCCAAATATCTGATAGGAAATGTCCCCAATGAACGGGTAATAGCTTTTCTTTTAAAGCTTGTAATGACTAATAGCTCTTCTTTTATTCTCTCCTCCACCCCAGCTATAAAGATGTTGGATTTGTCTAGATTAGCAGTCAAACCTGAGATCTTACCAAAGTGGTGTAGAGCTTCAATAATTCTCTTAACTGAACTTACATTACCCTTGCAGCATAACATGAGATCATCATCAAATATAAGGTGAGTAAGCCTCAAGCCTTTGCACATTTGGTGGAATCTGAAGTCAGGAAGCAGCTGATTGTCTTCAATGCTCTTGATAGGTATTTCATGACAATAACAAATAGTAAAGGTGACATAGGATCACTTTTTCTCAGGCCCCTCTTTCCTGCAAAGAAACCATGTCCCACACCTTTCACCTTAATAAAGCACTTAGGTGTTGAAACACACACCATGATCCACTGAACAAATATGTCTGGAAATCCAAAGACTATCAAGGCTTCCTCAAGAAAATCCCAACTCACCATATCATAAGTTTTTCTCAAATCAATTTTCATCAAACATCTAGGACTTGTCGTTCTGTTATAGTATCTTAACAGGTCATGAAAAATCAACGTGTTATGCATCATTGATCTCCCTTGCACAAAAGTTGATTGGTTATCTGTCACGACCCTAGTTCACCAATCATGAACACGTCATGACGACACCTAGCCTTCGCGACCAGGTAAGCCTAACATAAATTGCGGAAGTAACAACATTTACGAAATTATAATCAAAAGCTAAATAACATGAGTAATGTATACAGTTGCCGCTTAGCACATACACTTCAACACTTTTAAAATTCTGAAACTATCCCAAAGACCCGAAAACCCACGGGCAACATAGGCTAAAAGTAATACATAACACTGATCTAACTCCGGAATTTCTACACAACCGACAGAAAGGAAAATCATATACTACAGCTGGAATAAGATAGAGACTCCTGGTCTGCGGATGTGGCAGATATACCTTAAAGTCTCTTAATATCACTCCTGGATCACTGATAATGTGCCGGACCGGAAGTACCTGGATCTGCACATGAAAAACATGCGCAGAAGAGGCATTAGTACACCACAGTGGTACTCAGTAAGTGCCAAGCCTAACCTCGGTTGGGTAGTGACGAGGAAAGTCAGGGCCCTACTGAGGTAAAACATAATGATCAATATGATAATGAGGAGACAATATGTGTATAATCACAGCAGATATCCAGCAAAAAAGTAAGTAAAACAGTAGCAGAGAACAAACACAATCAATGAATAGAGGTACAAACCACAACTGGATATTTATCATCGGGGATCTCTTAGTATCCCGAGGATCTCTTGTATCCTCAATAAATCGTTCGGGGATATCTTGGTATCCCGAGGATCTCTTGGTATCCTCAATAATGATTCTAGGATCTCTTGGTATCCTCAATAAAAATTCTGGGATCTCTTGGTATCCACAATAATAATTCTAGGATCTTTTGGTATCCTCAATAATAGTTCTAGGATCTCTTGGTATCCTCAATAATAATTCTGGATCTCTTGGTATCCTCAGTAATAATTCTGGGATCTCTTGGTATCCTCAATAATAAATTCTGGGATCTCTTGGTATCCACAATAATAATTCGGGGATCTCTTAGTATCCCGAGGATCTCCTGGTATCCTCCATATATAATCATTTATATGCCAGGTATCTTTTGGTATCCCGCACTCTCAGTCTTAGAACATAACACGTGCAGGGGGAGCTCCCGGGATGCCATCCCGTAGTCCCAAATTTAAATCAAACAACAACAGCTCAAAATATCAAACAATTACCAAACTCATAGCAAATAATAGTAGATTCTAGCCTAATATGATTCATAGAATGCAAACAAGGCAATTTAAACAAATAGGCAAGTAAGTCCACTAAACATGCTTTTCTATGCTAGCACAGGCTATAATAGCAAGTAGGATAAAGCAAATACGAAAGAAACTCAGCTCAAGTATTTTTAAATAAAAATTTGAATTTTCAACAACTAGCTCAAGTACGCACTCGTCAACTCACGTACAAGGCATTCAATTATCAATTTTATATCTTAAGGGACGAAGTCCCCCACACAAGGTTAGACAAGCCACTTACCTCGAACAAGTGCAAGTCAACCTGAAACCACGTTCTTGCCACGAGTATCTGACTCCAAATGGCTCAAATCTATTCAATTAAATTATATATTGTAAATAATAATTCAAGTAATTGATTCTGCAATTAAATTCTAAGCTAATACGCAAAATTATGTAAAATGACCATAATTTCCCTCGGGCCCCACATCTCAGAACCGGGTAAAATTTATATTTCCAGAAACCTCGCACTCTCACGAGTCTAACCATACCAAATTGATCCAATTCTGACACCATTTGGTCCTTCAAATCTTCATTTTATATTTTTGAAAGATTCCACAATTTTCTTCCCAAATTCCACCTCAAATCACTAATTAAATGATGAATTCAATGGTATATTCATGTGCTCTAACAAAATCTAAGTTAGAATCACTTACCCCGATGAATTTCTTGAAAAACCTTCAAAAAATCGCCAAAATCCGAGTTCTCTAGGTCAAAATATCAAATAAAACTCAAAACCTCGTATTTATTGAGTACCCTACGGATTCCACCCATGCGGACCGCACAAAAATGACCCAGGTCCGCGCAAAAACGACTGCCGTCGCGCAGCTTTTGCTCTGCAGTGACGGCTTTAGTATTTTGGCTATAACTTTCGCTACAGATGTCCAAATTACGATTTATTTAGCTTTATGGAAACTAGACACGAAGGGCTACAACTTTCATTTTTTAATCCCCTCCAAATTCCTTGTAGATCAAAAGATATGAGCTTTCGAAGTAGGACCAGCGATCTGCAGATATTCACGACCACGGGCCGCGTCGCCTGACCGCGCCCAGCGCTAGGCCAGCGTGCCCCTGTGCTAATAGGACCGCGGTCCGCGCCCAAATGACTGCCCCATCCATTTTCTAAGTTCCGGGATGTTCGTACTCGCTCAAAACTCGCCCGAAACACACCCGAGGCCCCCAGGACCTCAACCAAAAGCACCAACGCATCCTAAAACATTATACAAACTTGTTCCAATCATCAAAACACCTCGACTAACACTAAAATCATCGAATTACATCAAATTCAAGCTTAAGTTCCTTTAAAAGTTCCAAAACACACATTCGATAAAAAATCCAACCAAAACATGTCCGAATGACTTGAAATTTTACACGCATATCCCAAATCACCTAACGAAGCTACAACAACTTTCGGAATTCCGTTCCGACCCTTGGATCAAAATTTCACCTATCAACCGGAATTTGCCAAAATACTAACTTTCGGCATTTCTAGCCTAAATGAGCTACGGACTTCCAAAATACATTCCGAACATGCTCCCAACCCCAAAATCACCTAACGGAGCTAACAGAACTATCGTATTTCCATTCCGAGGCCGTCTTCACACTGTTTCGACTACGGACCATTTTTCAACACTTAAGCTCTCATTTAGCGACTAAGTGTCCCAAAACTCTTCAAAATTCAACAATGAACGTCCCGGTAAACCAAAATAGCATAAATGAACTTAGGGGAAGCAGTTAATAGGGGTTCAGGGCATAAATTCTGAAAACGACCGGCTGGGTCGTTACATTATCAGCTATCAGGTAGTTCACAATAACTTTCAACCTATCACATATCAGTTTAGATATATATATATATATATATATATATATATATATATATATATATATATATAGAGGACATCAACCGTTAGCATATTTATATAGCAAAGGAAAATTAGGTGTAGCAATGCAAGATTTTATTTTTTCAATTATGCTTGAAAATTATTCTACACAAAAATACTATTCTACCACCGGTAATTGTTTATATGGTACTTCACGGCTTTCAACTATAGTATAATTTCTTCTCGATAAACTTTCATATATGCAACTTTTTATACCTTTTGACAGAGGTCCTTCTCATTTGATAGTTAATACACTTGATATTTTTCTAAACAATTGTTCATATCGCTCGCTCCAATATTAATTAGTTTAGTTCTCTTCTGACAAGTTTGAATTTCCAGCATTACTCACTATATTAATAAAAGCTACTGCTATCACAAATTGTTCATATTTTTACTTAACTGATAAGATTTTTATACAAATATTGAATTGAGCTTTTGTTCTGTAAATCTGCTCATGTTCATGATTCACAGAAAATGTCTAAATAAAAGTATATTGTATTCTTCCTACTTATTTCCATAAGTGTCTATATATCACAACAAATGTCAAAATAGTATGTTATATTCTTGCTTAGTTCTGAATAATTCATATTTTTACTAATATTTTAAGATACTGTCTATGTGGAATAACATAATAAATCATACTAATAGAAACCACGAAATCTATTACTATTATGTTATTTTCCACCGTCCTTCTAACCATTGTCACAACTCCTTTTTTCTACCCCGTAAGGGTAAGGAAGTTTTTTTCAATTTAAGTGACAATCGAAACGAGATTATTTATATTAAATTCAAAGTCGCCACTTGGGATAATTTATGGTGTCCCAAGTCACCGGTTTAAAATTCCGAATTGAAAAAATTTGACTCTATTTTACAGTCCGCAAACACGAAAATTCGGTTAAGGAATTTTGTTAACCCGGGAGAAGGTGTTAGGCATTCCTGGGTTCCNTAAATTGGCTAGCATATTCTAGCACATCCACCTTAGGCATACGAGCAATACTAGTTGTATTAATATGCTTAAGTAACTTCCCATTCTGAAAAAAATTGAAGCACTACCTCAGTTACTTCCTGCCACCCACTGCCAAAATCATCTAGCCCTGGGCTTTGATTACCACCAATATAAAACATTTTTTCCTTCACATTTTGTCCCCAAAAGGTTTCATTAGGTCCATTTATTGTTCAACTTACAATATTTTACCATCAAGATCCCTTCCACTGCTTTAGTTCTTGTACTTGAACACTTCCCCAACAGATCCTCCTAGAAATCTACAAATATGTTTGCGATTATATCAGGGTCTCTTTGTCAATTTCCTTCTTCATCCTTCAGTTATGTAATGGCTTGCTTCAGCTTCTTGTGTTTTATTATTGAATAGAAGTAACTGGTGTTATCATCACCTAATATAATTCAGTTGGATTTATTCTTCTATTGCAGATATAATTCTACTAAGAAGGAGGATCTCCTGATTTTTTGATAGACCTCAGGTTCTCTACTTTGCAGAGCTACATTCATAAGACTCTGTTACAACTGCTCCCGAACTTGCTTTAGTGTACTCCTGGCATCTCCTGCTTTTTCCATAATACTGTGAATTGGATGAGCTTGAAGTCTCTTCAACTTCTTCTTCAATAACTCTAGTTTCTGTACCACTCTGTACATTGTATATCCTTCAATATTCATATCCCATATATCTTTGACTGTTGTATTAAATTAAGGATGGTATATCCAAATGTTACTAAAGTGGAATGAACCTCTATTTTATGTGTCATATACCTCTAAAATTTAATATTTTACCTATCTAAGCAGTGTAATTTTTCGATAAAGGGTGGTAAATTTACCACCCTTGTGATAATGTAGCTTCGCCCATACTGGGATAGAACGAATTGCACACTGGTATAGTGGTACTTCAAACCCCAATGTTTCAGCGAATACAAAGTTCGGTAGCAAATCACACTTACTGTTGCTTTCTTTGAAGTTAAAATAATGCAGAAAAAGGAGGAGAAACTCTATCTGTAAAGGATACCTTAGCCAGACAAGGAGCGTTTTTGTTATTTTGTTCTTCCTTGTTTTGTAGTTATAGCCCGTACATGATCATTTTGGCTCTTTTTAGCAGCTTCTTTTATGTTACTTTCATATCTAATTTTTGATATTAATTCATATTGTTATCTTGTTTTGTATCGGTTATTTCTTGCCTTTTCATTATTTATTCTTATTATATTTCCAAACTGCTTATTTATATCCTACTAGGTATCTTGGCCTGGCCTCGTCATTATTTTATCGATGTTAGGCTTGATACTTACTAGGTACCACTGTGGTGTACTCATACTACGCTTCTGCACACTTTTTGTGTAAATCCAGGTACATCCGTCTGTGTCGGATGCTAGAGTTGATTGAGTTGCTGCTTTGAGTTCGCTAAGATTCTATTTTTCAAAAGTTATATGAGTTTATCAGATTGGTTTTTAGTATTTTGTTAATTACATTTGTTCAATTGTTATCAAATATTAGGTTTGCTTAGTCGTAGAGACTAAATGGTATCACGTCATTCTACGAAAAAAAATTGAGGTCGTGATAACATGTGTGTAGTTTAAAAATAAAATTACAGAATAATCTAGTAAACCGATGAATTATAAATATATGTTTATTTGGGATATTTCCACTGTCATTAGATGAAAAACATATTCAATGTTTGTGTCAATTTTCCTCAATCATGTGAAGCTACATAAAATTAATAGAACGTGTAATCCTCCATTTAAATGTCTAGAACTAGACATTTCTTACAACTTAGAACAATATATGAACTTTAAGTATTTAATTTGGTACCTTGTGTAAGGATAATAATAGTTTGGACAGATTTATGTTATGAAACTCTCATTCTTTCCTGAATTAAGGTTTTAAACTCTACCCATTTGGTAAACAAAAATAGAAGAATTGTTCAAGCAAACCAAAACTCTTCTATTGGGAAGGGAACATTATATGAATAATGAAGAGAAATGACACTATATATCCGTTTTCAAAATAATAGCCGAATTTTTTTATATTTTTTTTGTATATCTATACATATGCATATTTTTGTATATACAAAAATTATACAAATTTTATAATTATTTTGAATATCGAATATAAATAGTTTCTGACGCGAAATAATGAATATGACCAATAGTTTCATTATATAGTACGAACTAGGCCCTTAAATCTGTTACCCCTCATGTTTTCGTACGTGAGAGTACGTCGTAAATCAACTGATCTAAGCTCAAAAATGAGATCATCTTTAAAAATAAATAAAGTAAATTAATTATGTTTTCATAGAGGGTACAAATATTTAAGATCACTAATACGTAGTACCAAGAGTGTTGGAAGGCTTAGAAGCTAAACATATCAAGAAAATAAGTTTCGTCGAAAGTTGACATGCTGGGATGTTATAACATGTACTTTTAGGGTGAGACTAGGGTGCTTAACATTATGAGGAAATTATGTTATGAGTTATTTTATTCGTATGATATTCGTGTGCTATTATTTGAAGTCAAGCGATTTGTGGAACAAAAGTTGGAAAAGATTATCACAAGTTACATTCATAAATGTATTGAAACTTAGGTCAAATGTAGCTGAGATTTTCTCCCAATGTACTTGGATTTACGGGATGATCTACCTACCAAATTGAAGATATATGATTCTAGTTCCAACTGATTAAACCATTCATTAATACAACATTGGGGTAGAGAGATAATCACATTTTCGCGAGACTACGCATATTGGTAGGGGACAAGTAGGTACATCACCTACTTGCCAAAAGGAGAGGCCTCAATTAAAAGTTCTAAAGTCGACCAAGAGGGGACTTTTAAGGTATTATCAACTTATTTGTTTCACCCATCTTTCAGACCAAGAAAACCAAAGTGAACCCCCGCAACTCCTTCCCAAAAATCCCACACAAACCCTAGGTTATTTCGGGTGTTACGATGTGATTCTAGTGCCGAAACGCCCAGACAACTTGCTAGTTTCTCTTTCTCCTTCTTGTAGCTGCATTAGGGGAATGGTTTTGGATTATGAAGGTCTAGATTTTGAGGGTTTTACTCAATCCAAGGTAAATTTATGCTTCTTCTTCAATTATCTAGGCTTGTACGAGTTGTAACTCGATCGTAAAGACTAGACCTAGCGAATTTTGAAAGAGTGTTATGTTGTTTGTTATTGCGTCACTGTTGGCTGATTGTAAACTTATTTTTAAGTTGAATTCATGGTTGGATTATAGGATAATATTCTTAATTATGTATTGTTGGTTGTGTTACTCAATTTGAAATAAAAGACAAGTTGAAACGTATTTTAGTAAACTGAAAAACTAATTTTGAGTTGCTGAACTTGTGGGACTGTTTTGTGGGTTGTTTGGCTGTCTCTTTTGCTATTGTTTTATGGATTTTGGGAGGATAAAGAGTATGGAGAAATACCACATAATGTTAGGGTGGTTGGTCGGTCGTTTGTCATTGCATTTTCGGGTTGTTTGATACTACTAGTATTGTCATTTTGTGTATGAACTAATTGAGGTGTGTGGGATATTTTGTGCTATTTTGTGATGATATAAGGTTGGGAAGTAATGTATACATGCTGTTATTCTTGCGTTCTTATTGTTGTTGGTGTTACGTTGAATTGGGAGGAAGTAAAGATTATAGCGGAGATGTTGCTCGTTTTATTATAAAATAAGTTTGTCGTTCGTTGTGCGATAGTTGTACCTTCGATAACTTGATCATAGTATTATTATCATTATTTTAGATTAAGGTGAAACGAGACTAGTTTAACGTGGTTATTGGACAGATTGTGATAAGGTATGTTAAAGCTAGACCTTTCCTTCATTTTGGCATGGTCTCGTAACTACATGTGTTTGATAACGAGACTAAAAGAGAAATTCATATTCCTGAATTTATGTACATTGTCCCAGTCTCATAAGTTACAACATTCTCCCTTATCGGGACTTCATATTCAGTTTAGTATTGTCTTCTTTAAACTAATAGAGCATAGAGTCTACATATATACAATATTTTCACTACCATCGAGCTATAATCGATGGGCAGGCCCCTATTGGGCAAACTCCGATCATATGGTAAGTTATATACCGAGCCTACTGTGGTCGAGCACCTATGAGAGAGCCCAAAATGGCCGAGATATAGATCATGTATAGTCTAGCGCCTATGAGCGAGCCTACTACGGCAGAGCAGTTACACATACCAAGCTTTATAGGGCCGGACAACTATTTTACTTACTATATTGAGAGAGATGAGTCAGTATCAGCAGGTAAGCATATCTTCAAATTATATTTGGATCTCATGTACATTCAGTTATTATAGTATCAATTTAGTTTCAGTTTTGAGTTATTCTGTTGCCTTATATACTCGGTACATTATTTTATATTAATTTCCCTTTTGCTGGGGATATTGCATTTCATGCATGCAAGTCCTGATAAACAGCTGGATAGACCTTTCTAGTAGACAAAGTCAAATATCAGTTTGGTTGGTAAGCTCCACTTTCTTGGAGTTGCCAGGTCTATACCGTAGAGTCCATTTTATATATACAGATTTGATAGGTAGGTCGAGGCCCTGTCCCGACCATTGTACAGTTCAGTTATCCCTAAAGGCTTACAAACGAGTCCTGCATAATTTTTATATCAGTATTGTGGCTTTACCAGCCCTTTGTAGATGTATAGTTTGGTATTGTTGGTTGCAGATATTATTTTAAGATGATTCAGAATATGGCCTCATCGGCCTAAGTTGAGGGATACCCCTCCAGAATTTACAGTTACAGAGTGGAACTCTCGGTCCAAATTTGGCACCGGGTGCCGGCCACGCCTCTTCAAGTTTGGGGTGTGACAAACTCATCCATGTTTCAACTGGTATCGTACGTGAAGACTTAGTTGATTAGAGAGTTTTTATGTCATTATCAGAAAGACAACTTCTATTGTACTAGTAGTAAAATATTTTGAATTTAGGGTGTGTTTGGTATGAACGAAAAAAATTTCCTAGAAAATGTTTTCATGGAAAATGAGTAATTTTATCACTTGTTTTTCATTGTTTGGTTGATGAGTGGAAAAAAAATTTCGACAAACATTTTCTAGTATTTGGTTACATAGTTAAAAATATTTATTTATGGTACTCTCCTCACCCCCTCCCCTTCCCCCAAGTCCACATGTTTGCTTGTTCCCCTCCCTTCCCCCCAACTCCCATCCCTCCTAAATGAAAAGAAAATACTCATTTGTTAAAAAAAATATCTATAATATATATATATAAAAAAATACTATTAATAATATTTCTATTTAGATTGGAGGCGGGGTAGGGGTGAGGGTAGGGTCGGAGGAGGGGGAAGTGTGGAAGTCGGGTGGTGGGGGTTGGTAGGGATAAGGTATAAGGTGGGGAAGGTTAAAAAAGAGTTTTGGAAAATATTTTCCCTTCTCTTGATAGGGAATATTTTCCTCCAAAATGAGTTCATGAGGAAAATATTTTCCAAAACGTTTAAGCCAATCAAACATGGAAAAATTAAAAATTATTTTTCGAAAAATGTTTGATTCATACCAAACACACCCTTAGTGTGTAAGAAAAATTAACACAAATTGTCTTCATCCAACCATTATAATATATATAAAATTTATATATAATATGTGTTTAATCATATATAATTAGTATATAATCCATACAAATTGGCTAGAAAAGTAAAGCGATAAATTCAATCGACTATTTGTATAAAAATAAGGTTTATATGTTCAATAGAAAAAGATCCACATGCTCTCTATTCAAAGTCCATCAACAAAGTATTTGATGATTTTTTGGTCTCACATCTTTGGCTCGTATGGGTCATCACTTATTTTAGATATAAATTTTGCATTTAGAGGTCTTAAAGACCTCTTTCGATATTACCTCGATTTGCGCGCACAGTCCGAACATGTAGTCGGAAAGCCATTTTGTGAAAATCTATGATAAAACGTTGAAATTTTGACTTAAAATGCATTTAAGTTGACTTCGGTCAACATTTTGGGGAAACGGACCCGGACCCGTGATTTGACGGTCCCGGAGGGTCTGTAAGAAAATATAGAACTTGGGCGTATGCTCGAAATCGAATTCCGAGGTTCCAAGCTCGAGAAATAAATTTTTAAAAAAAATTATTTTTTGGAATTATTTATGAGTTTTTGAAATGAAATGAGTTTAAAAGTTTATGGTATCGGGCCCGTATTCTGGTTCTGGAGCCTGGTACAGGTCTTATATGTGAATTAAGCTGATTCTGTAAAAATTGGTAAGAAATGAAAGTCGTTTGAGGTAATTCGGACCCGTAGTTGTGAAAATTGATACTTTGGAAATTTTGAGACTTTTCTTAGATTTCTATGCTAAATTCGTTATTTGAGAGGTTATTTTGGCGATTTGATTGCATAAATAAGTTCATGTGTTGTTTTTGAGTTAGTATGCATGTTTGATTTGGAGCCACGGGGGCCCGGGTGAGTTTCGGGTAGGTTGCAGGGTGTTTAAACTTAGGAAAACAATGTTGTTGCATCAGTTCTGGTGTAACTACACATGCGAGTCGAGCACCGCATGTGCGAGCTCGTAGATGCACATAGTGGGTCGTAGGTGCGGTCCTGTCTCGCAGATGCAGACAATCTTCCGCAGATATTGTTCTGTAGGAGCGGGTCCTTTTCTCGCAGATGCGGCCCCAGTAGGCCTAGTCATTTCCGCAGAAGCGATCCTTTTTCCGCACGCACGGTCACGTAGGTGCGACCCAGGCACCGCAAGTGCGGAAGTCGGGAAATGGAGTCTTTTAAAACATAACTTCAGTGATTTTCTCCTTCAAATTTTCACAAAAATAGAAGACCTAGGGCGGTTTTCTCAAGAGAATTTCTTCCCAAATCACAAGTAAGTGTTCACTAACTGATTTCTTTCAACTCTCTAATGTTTTTCATCAACTTTTATCAATAATCCTAGGGTTTTTATGGTAGAAAATTGGAAATTTGGGTAGAGTTAGGACTTTTTAATTAATTGGGATTTAGACCTCATTTTGGGGTCGGATTTTGAAACTTATTGCATATTTGGGCTCATGGATGAATGGGTGAACGGATTTTGGTCCGAACCTCGAGTTTCGACCAAGCGAGCCCGGGGTCAATTTTTGACTTTTTGGGGAAGATGATGGAAAACCTATAATTTAGCCTTGGGATTAGATTATTTAGCATTTATTGATGTTGTTATATTAATTTGAATTAAATGCAAGTAATTCGGAGGCGCGTTCTAAAGAAAAAGCGGTGTTTGAGGCTTGAGTTACCCGTGAAAGTTTGAGGTAGGGGTTTGGTCTAACCTTAGCTTGAGGGATTAGGAGTTGTATCCTATTTGTTACGTGTTACTTGTCGAGTACGACGTATAGGCATGGTGACGAGTATCTATATTTCGGTGTCGAGCATGACCGTGAGTCTTAAATTGAAAATATTGTGTTCTTGAGAAATACTACGAATACCTAAGTTGTTGATTCTCTATGTTGAACAAGGTTTATAATTATTCTCGTAGATATTACTTATGATTGAGTATTGGTTCTAGTTGAGGTAGTTAGATGTTAGAATAAGTTTGGTTATAGCTGATTTTCCCTTGCCGGGGCGTATTTACTTATACTCTTGATTCCCTTACTGGGATAGTGTTGTTTCCTTATTGGTCCCTTGCCGGGGCCCTTGTTGTGTTTGGTGTTGAAATATATATATATATATATATATATATATATATGGATCGGATTGTGCGATGTAACAATATTATATTTCGATCGAGTTGCACGCTGCAACAATGATATAAATGGGTTGGGTTGCACGCCGCAACAACTATAAGATTGGATCGAGTTGCACGCCGCAACAGTGATAAATGATATGGATCGGGTTGCACGCCGCAATAGTGATATTGTATTTGGGATCGGGTTGCGCGCCGCAATAATTGATAATATAAAGTGTTTATAGATTGGTTTCGATTTCCTTATTGTTTTGCTGTAAATTCTAAATTGTCCTCATGCCTTTCTCTTAAATTACTGTTGGTTGATATTCCCCCGCAGCATGTACCCCTTCCCATCTTTACTTGTTTATTCCTGTTTATTTTCCGCTGCATAGTATATAACTTCACAGGTATACTTGGTAGTCTGGTCCTAGCCTCGTCACTACTTCGCCGGGGTTAGGCCAGGCACTTACCATTACATAGGATCAGTTGTGATGATACTACACTCTGCACTATGTGCAGATCTCGGAGCGACAGCTTTTGGACCATAGCTTTGGGTGGCAGCCTTCAGTCCAATCAGAGATCCCGATGTAGTCCTGCAGACGTCTCCAAGCCTGGCGTTCTCTTCTATATTTATATGTATTCTGTTTTCATCTACTTTCGAGACAAACAATATTTTTCTTTCAGGCATTTGTATGTAGTATTCATATACATTCCGTGATAATGTGACACCGAATTCCGGGTAGAGATGTAGGTTGGCATAGTCGTACTAGTTATGGTTTAATTTATCAGACTAAGTCTTCCGCTCGTTTTTATTTATCATTAATGTTTCACTGTTGATCCCATGATAGTTAAATAATTAAAAGGGGCTAATAAGTGAGTGATAATTCTACAATACGTGGATTGCCTAGCTTTCACGAGTAGGCACCATCACGACTCCTGAGATTGGGAAATCCAGGTCGTGACAAATTGGTATCAGAGCTCTAGGTTACATAGGTCTCACAATTCACGGACAAGCTTAATAGAGTCTAAGGTATCGGTACAAAGATGTTTGTATTTATCCCCCAGAGGCTACATAGTTAGGAAAAATTTCACATTTATTCTTTCCTGTCGTGCGGTTTGGTTTCTCAATGCTAATTGATTTTTTGCTTTGTTCTTTTGCAAATGCCAAAAAGACGTGTTTTCTTATCCGCTAATCAACAGCCCGAGCCCCCAACAGCAGCTCCCACGAGGCGAATTGGGTGAGGCCGAGGCTATGCTAGAGGCCAAGGTAGGGGCAGAGCTCAGCCTAGAGCAGCAGTACTAGTGGCGGAGCCTCAGGTTGACTTTGATGATGAGGTTCCGACCCAGAAGGTTTCGGTGGGCCCATCTCAGGCCCCCGAGGGGTTTATTGCTACCCTAGTACTCCAGGATGCTCTGGTCCATCTAGTGGGCCTTATAGAGAGTGTCACCCGGGCAGGCTTCCTTCCTGTGCACCAGCCATTTCTCAGGCTGGAGAAGGAGCCCAGACTCCTGCTACTCGCACTCCGGAGCAGATGGCTCCCCAGTTTCAGACTCCAGCAGCTCAGCCAGTTAGATCAGTTCAGCCGGGTGTGGTAGCTCAGACCGGGGATAGAGCAACTATGTTTGCCGATGTTTTGTGGAGATTGGACAGGTTCACCAAGCTCTTCACTGCCACTTTCATCGGTGCATCTTATGAGGATCCCTAGGATTATCTAGATAGCTGTCATGAGGTTCTCAGGAACATGGGGATAGTGGAGACCAATGGGGTCGACTTTGCTACTTTCTGCTTATCTGGATCCACCAAGACTTGGAGGAGAGATTATTGTTTGGCTAGACCAGCCGGATCGCCAGCTTTGACTTGGGAGCAGTTTGCTCAACTATTCTTGGAGAAGTTTCTTCCTGTTACTTAGAAGGATATATATCAGAGGCAGTTTGAGCGTCTCCAGCAGGGTTCCATGACTGTTACCCAGTATGAGACCAGGTTTATTGATTTGGCCCGTCATGCTCTACTTATACTTCCCACAAAGAGAGAGAGAGAAAAGGTTTATTGAGGGACTTATCCAGCTTATTTGACTTTAGATGGCTAAGGAGATGGGGAGTGAGATTTCTTTCCAGGAGGCGCCCAATGTGGCTCAGAGGGTCGAGATGGTTTTGTCATAGGGAGGTGGTCAGGGGTCTGACAAGAGGCCCCGTTATTCGGGCAGATTCAGTGGTACCTCGTCTGGAGGCGGGGATTCGTATAGTAGAGGCCATCCTCCTAGTCCCTTTCAGTCAGCACTTCAGGTTTCTCATGGTGCTTCAGGTGGTCGTGGCTCTCATATACAGTATTCTTATAAGCATCCCTACGATGCACCACCAACACCTATCAGTGCACCGCCGCTCCAGAGTTTTCGGGGTGGTCATTCAGGTCACCGGGGTCAGTCTTAGTTTCCTCAGCCACAACACTCAAGTGGATGCTTTAAGTGTGGTGAGTATGGTCATATTCGGAGGCCTTGTCTGAGGTTGGTGGGTACTCACTCACATCAGCAGGGTTCTCGTGCTATGGTTCAGGCATCAGGTGTTCTACTGCCCGCTCTGCCAACTAGGGGTGGTGGTAAAGGTGCTAGAGGTGGAGGTAGAGGTGTTAAAGGTGGAGCGCAGACTGCTAGAGATGGAGGTCGGCCAACTGTAGGCCATCCTAGAGATGTAGTCCAGGATGGTGGGCCCCAGCCCCAATGTTATGCTCTTCTAGTCAGGCCTAAGGATGAGGCTTTTGATGCAATTATCACAGGTATTGTTCTGTTTTGTGGCAGAGATGCTTAAATTTTATTTGATCCAGGGTCTACCTACTTCTATGTGTCGTCTTATTTTGTACCGTATCTGGTCATGCCTAGTGATTCCTTGAGTGCCCCTGTATATGTGTCTACATCAGCGGGTGCTTCTATTATGGTAGATTGAGTCCATCGCTCTTGTATAGTTGTGATTGGGAGTCTTGAGACTCCTGTAGATTTGTTACTTCTAGACATGGTTGATTTTGATGTCATACTGGGGATGGACTAGTTATCACCATACCACGCTATCTTGGACTATTATGCCAAGACTGTGATCTTAGCCTTGCCGGGTTTACCTCATTTAGAGTGGAGAGGGACTCTTGGTCATTCTACCCGTAGTGTTATCTCTTATGTGAAGGCTCGGCGTACGGTCGAGAAGGGGTGTTTGGCCTATTTGGAATATGTTCGTGATTCTAGTGCCGAGGTTTCTTCTATTGATTCTGTGCATGTTGTTCATGAGTTCTTTGAGGTATTTCCTTCAAACCTGCGGGGTATGCCACCTGATAGGGATATTGACTTATGCATTGATTTGGCTCCGGGCACTCACCCATTTCTATCCCGCCGTATCGTATGGCCCCGCCTGAGTTGAAAAAGTTGAAGGAGCAGTTGAAAGACTTGCTTGAAAAGGGTTTCATTAGACTAAGTGTTTCGCTTTGGGGTGCACCTGTGTTTTTTGTTAAGAATAAGGATGGATCGATGCGAATGTGCATAGATTACCGTCAATTGAACAAGGTTACAATTAAGAATAAGTATTCGTTGCCAAAGATTGATGATTTTGTTTGATTAGCTTCAGGGTGCCAAGGTATTTTCAAATATTGACTTGAGCTCTGACTACCATCAGTTGAGGATTAGGGCATCCGATGTCCCTAAGACAGTGTTTCGCATTCGGTACGGGCATTATGAGTTCTTGGTGGTGTCATTCGGGTTGACAAATGCCTAGCAGCCCTTATAAATTTGATGAACCGAGTGTTTAGGCCTTACTTGGATTCGTTCCTGATAGTCTTCATTGATGATATTTTGATCTATTCTCGTAGCTGGGAGGAGCACGAGCAATATCTTAGAGTGGTTCTTCATACTCTGAGGGATAGTCAATTGTATGCTAAGTTTTTGAAGTGTGAGTTCTGGTTGAGTTCAGTTGCATTCCTGGGTCATATTGTATCAGTATAGGGTATTCAGGTTGATACGAAGAAGATTAAGGCGATCAAGAACTGGCCTAGACCAGCATTAGCTACAGAGATTCAGAGTTTCTTGGGTTTGGCATGCTACTATCATCGGTTTATGGAGGGATTTTCATCTATCGCAGCCCTGATGACTAGGTTGACCTAGAAGGGTGCCCAGTTCAGGTGGTCGAACGAGTGTGAGGCGAGCTTTCAGAAGCTCAATAAAGCTTTGACATGGCACCAATGTTGGTTTTGCCCATATGTTCAAAGCCATATACAGTTGATTGTGACGCATCTCGTATTGGACTTGGTGCGGTATTGATGCAGGATGGCAAGGTCATTGCCTATGCTTTGTGGCAGTTGAAGATTCATGAGAAGAACTATCCGGTTTATGATTTGGAGTTAGCAGCCATTGTTCACGCATTGAAGATTTGGAGGCATTATCTATATGGCGTGGCATATGAGGTGTTCACGAATCACAAGAGTCTGCAGTCTTTGTTCAAGCAGAAGGAGTTTAATTTGAGGCAGAGAAGGTGGTTGGAGATATTAAAGGACTATGATATCCATCCTATATCATCCGGGGAAGGCCAATGTGGTGGTCGATGCTTTGAGTATGAAGTCAGCCAATATGGGCAGTCTTGCTTATATTCTGGTCGGTGAGAGGCCGCTTGCTCTGGATGTTAAGGCTTTGGCCAATAAGTTTGTGAGGTTGGATGTTTTGAGCGCATCCGTGTATTATCTTGCACAATATCTCGTTCTTCTTTGTTGGAGCGTATCCATGATCGGCAGTATGATGATCCCCATTTGTGTGTCCTTAGAGATATGGTGCAGCACGGAGGTGCAAAGCAGGTTACCTTAGGTGATGATGGAGTTTTGAGATTTCAGGGTCGAGTTTGTGTGCCTAATGTGGATGGACTCCGAGATTTGATTTTATAGGAGGCCGATAGCTCTCGATACTCTATTCATCCGGGCGCCGCGAAGATGTATCAGGATTTACGGTAGCATTATTGGTGGAGGATAATGAAGAAGGATATTGTTGCATATGTGGCTTGGTGTTTGAATTTTCAGCAGGTTAAGTACGAGTATAAGAGGCTGGTGGGTTGTTCCAGAAGATTGAGATTCCTGAGTGGAAGTGGGAGCGTATCACTATGGACTTTATTGTTGGACTCCCACGAACTCAGAAGAAGTTCGATGTAGTGTGGGTTATTGTAGATAGGCTGACCAAGTCAGCACATTTCATTCCTATGGTACTCCTATTCTTCCCAGAGATTAACTGAGATCTACATCCGGGAGATTGTTCGTCTTCACGGTGTGCCCATGTCTATCATTTCGGATCGAGGTAGGCAGTTTACCTCACATTTCTGGAAATCAGTTCAGCAAGAGTTGGGCACACGGATTGAGTTGAGCATAACATTTCATCCTCAGACGGACGGGCAGTCTGAGCGGACCGTTCAAATTTTGGAGGATATGCTCTGAGCTTCTGTCATTGACTTTGGAGGCTCGTGGGATCAGTTCTTGCCTTTAGCAGAGTTTGCCTACAACAACAGCTACCAGTCGAGCATCTAGATGGATCCTTTTGAGGCTTTGTATGGTAGGTAGTTTCGGTCGCCGGTTGGATGGTTTGAGCTGGGAGAGGCTCGGTTGTTGGGTACAGATCTAGTACAAGATGCCTTGGACAAGGTCAGTATTATTCAGGATAGGCTTCGTACAGCTCAGTCCAGGCAAAAGCGTTATGCCGACCGTAAGGTTCGTGATTTGGCTTTCATGGTTGGTGAGCGGGTATTGCTTCGAGTGTTGACTATGAAAGGCATGATGAGGTTTGGAAATAAGGGAAATCTAAGCCCTAGGTTCATTGGCCTATTTGAGATTCTTGATTGAGTGGGAGAGGTGGCTTACAGACTTGTGTTGCCATCGAGCTTATCAACCGTGCATCCACTGTTTCATGTGTCCATGCTTCGGAAGTATCACGACCATCCATCCCACGTGTTAGATTTTAGCACTGTCCAGTTGGACAAGGGCTTGTCTTATGAGGAGGAGCCGATAGCTATTCTAGACCGGTATGTTCGTCCGTTGAGATCAAAAAGTTTTCCTTCTGTTCATGTTCAGTTGAGGGGTCCGCCTGCTGAGGCATCGACCTAGGAGTCTGAGTCCGACATGCGGAGCCGATATCCCCATCTTTTCCCCTACTCAGGTACTTCCTTCTTATGTTCGTTTGAGGATGAACGGTTGTTTTAGAGGTGGAGGATGTGATGACCCAAAAGATCATCACTTGTTTTAGAAATAAATTCTGCATTCTGAGGCCATAAATCCCTATTTTGGCATCACCTCGATTTGCATGCATAGTCCGGGCGCGTAGCCGGAAAGCCATTTTGTGAAAATCTGTGAAAATATTGAAATTTTGACTTAAAATGCATTTAAGTTGACTTTGGTCAATATTTTGGGTAAACCAACCCGAACCCATGATTTGACGGTCCCGGAGGGTCCGTAGGAAACTATGGGACTTGGGCGTATGCTCGGAAGCAAATTCTGAGGTCCTATGTCCGAGAAATAAATTTTTAAAGAAAATTGTTTTCTGGAATTATTTATGAGTTTTTAAAATGAAATGAGTTTAAAAGTTTATGGTATTGGGCCCGTATTCTGGTTCCGGAACCTGGTACAAGTCTTATATGTGAATTAAGATGAGTCTATGAAAGTTGGTAATAAACGGAAGTCATTTGAGGTGATTCAGACCCGTAGTTGTGAAAATTGATACATTGAAAATTTTGAGACTTTTCTTAGATTTCTATTCTAAATTCATTGTTTGAGAGGTTATTTTGGTAATTTGATCGCATAGATAAGTTCATGTGATGTTTTTGAGTTAGTATGCATGTTTGGTTTGGAGCCCCGAGGGCTCAGATGAGTTTCGGGTAGGTTCCGAGATGTTTAAACTTAGGAAAACACTTCTGTTGCATCAGTTCTGGTGTAATCTCACCTGCGGGTCGAGCACAGCAGGTGCGAGCTCGCAGGTGCTCATAGTGGGTCGCAGGTGCTATCGCATCTCGCACATGCGGACAATCTTCCGCATATGCTGTTCCGCAGGAGGGGGTCCTTTTCTCGCAGATGTTGTTCCGTAGGAGCGGGTCCTTTTCTCGCAGATGCAGACAATCTTCCGCAGATGTTGTTCCGTAGGAGGGGGTCCTCGGCCCCAGCGAGCCTAGTCATTTCCGCAGAAGCAATCCTTTTTCCGCACGTGCGGTCACACAGGTGCGACCCAGGCACTGTAGGTGCGGGAGTCGGGCAGTGGAGTCTTTTAAAACATAACTTTAGCGATTTTCTCCTTCAAATTTTCACAAAAATAGAAGACCTATGGCAATTTTCTTAAGAGAATTTCTTCCCAAATTGCAAGTAAGTATTCACTAACTGATTTCTTTCAACTCTCTAATGTTTTTCATCAACTTTTATCAATAATCCTAGGGTTTTTATGGTAGAAAATTGGGGATTTGGATATAGTTAGGGCTTTTTGATTAATTGGGATTTAGACATCGTCTTGGGGTTGGATTTCGAAACTTATTGCATATTTGGGCTCGTGGGTGAATGGGTGGACGGGTTTTGGTCTGAACCTCGAGTTTCGATCAAGCGGGTTCGGGACCAATTTTTGACTTTTTGGGGAAGATGATGGAAAACCTATAATTTAGCCTTGGGATTGAATTATTTAGCATTTATTGATGTTGTTATATTAATTTGAATTAGATACAAGTAATTCGGAGGCGAATTCTAAAGGAAAAGCGGTATTTGAGGCTTGAGTTGGTTGTGGGAGTTTGAGGTAAGTGTTTGGTCTAACCTTAGCTTGAGGGATAAGGAGTTGTGTCCTATTTGTTACATGTGACTTGTCGAGTACGACGTATAGGCATGGTGGCGAGTATCTATACGTCGGTGTCGAGCATGACCGTGAGTCTTAAATTGAAATTATTGTGTTATTGAGAAATACTACGAATGCCTAAGTTGTTGATTCTCTGTGTTGAACAAGGTTTATAATTATTCTCGTAGAGGTTACTTATGATTGAGTATTGGTGCAAATTGAGGTAGTTAGATGTTGGAATAAGTATGGTTATAGCTAATTTTCCCTTGCCGGGACGTATTTATGTAAGGCCCCGTAAAAATTTATGCTCAAAACCTAGTAGCTTGTGGTGTCGAGATAAGCTTTTAAAAAATCAAAAATCAAGTTTCCCAGAAAAGTGCCATTCTGCGGTCCGGAATGCGGTCGCAGATCCAGTATGCGGACCGCATTCCTGCCGCATACTGGGGCAGTGGTCGATTCAAAATTGAGGTCAAGATGCGGTCCATTATGTGACCGCATAACTTATATGTGGACTGCATTTTGCACCTCAGAGTGGGTCAATGGTTCAGTCTATTTAAGGTAAAAAATACGGTCCATTATGCGACCGCAAATCATGTATGCGGACTGCATTTCCGTCTCATACCGAAACCGTAGAGGAAGGTTTTTGGAACACATTTTGCGGTCCATTATGCAGACCGCATTTCATATCTGCGATCGCAGAATGCGACCGCAGACCCGACTCGGCCTCCAAATTTTCTAAATTTTTATAACCCGACCCCATTTCAATATATAGGCTTTGGGGTTTATTTTAGGGTCATTTCTTACTGATTTTAGAAAGGGATGAGAGCATATAGAGAGAGAAAGGAGAGGTCTAGCTTCATAATCATCCAAACCTTGCATCAACCTTCAAGAATCAAAGAACTCAATCACAAGTTCTTCATCTAAGAGGTAAGATTCCATACCCTAGGTTTTAATTTCGAGTTTGGGGTATAAAATGGGGTATTGAGGTATGATTCTTGGGTGTAATACTATTATGTATACATGCATGTACAAATTAGGTTTGTGGGTAGATTGTTTAACATATAAGTAAAGATTTGGTTGGGGAATGAAGGAAAACCTTGAAAAAGAGATTTGAAATTAAGATGCTCAACTAGTATTTGATAAAATGCTCAAATGAGTTGAAACCATGAATACCTTTCTAATTTGTTTTCAATTTTGTTATGTCTCAAAGTAGATTGGAATTGCTAGAATTTTCGGAATGTTGTAGTAACTTAAGGAAAGCTTAAACGAGGTATGTATGGATAACTTTAACTCCTATAGAATCCCCTTGTTGTGACGAGCATACGATATGTGTACCTTGTATGAAAATATATGTGTTGGTTGTCTTAGTTGATTTTCACACCACCAATTTATATGCGATTGTGAGAAGTGATTTGATGTGCCTACCTTATTATGTGCAAAGTTTGTAAAGGCTTGAGGATGCCGACATGAAAGTATATGTTAACGAATGAAAGAATGTTAATGTGTCCAAATGTGGGAATGTGTATAATGGCTAAAAATCCTTGGTAAGTAATGAAAGAGGGTATTGTGAAATGAAGTAAATAATGTGAACGATTACGACAACACCTTGTACATGAATTACTGCTTGATGACAGTTATGGTTCCTTGGGCCCAAATATATGAATTGTTGAAATGAACTTGTGTTTCCTTGAAATGATGGAAAGAGATTGTGATTAATGCAATCGAAACAACTGTGGTAATAATATATATGGTTTGTCATGGGAAATTATCGTTGTGACTTAAATGGCATACGAGCGGTTGAATATGATGGAAATGGTATTGATGGTTATGGAAATTCTTACTGAATTGTTGTTGTTGTTCCTTGTGAATTGTTGTTTTTGTTGTTGTTTGTGAATTGTGATTGTTCGGTGGGATCGGGTTGCGCGCCGCAACACGAAGTAATAAGGTGTGGGTTGTGGTGATAAGGGTGACCGAGGTAATAAGGGTGGAAAGTGATCGAAATCACTATTGAAATGAAAATATGAGAAAATTGTGAAATCATTGATGTGGTAATGTTGAAGGGGAAAAGGAGAGATTGTGAAATTTGTTTGGCTTTGATTGTTTCTTTCACGTGCATTTGATCATTGATTCTATTGACATCTGTTACTTGTGTGTTATTTGATTTTACTTGGGGTAAAGTTTGTTCATACATACTGTGAGCACGTGATTTTTGCCCTATATGAGAATTACTGCTAAAAATTAAAAATAAAATAATTTTTTGTTGTGTGTGATTTTTTGTGGATTTTTGTGTTATTTTTATCTTATTGTTTGCATTTGTCTGTGCGTGTTTATTTATTAAATTAATATAAAATACAAAAATATGTTGCATTTACATTTAGGATTTATTAGGGTTAATTAAGTTTTGTTTTACAAAAATAAAAATCACAAAAGATAATACACTTTGCATTTTAGCATTTAAAAGTCTAGTTGTGTGATTTTATTTCAAATTGGTATTTAATGGTGTGTTAATTGTTAGTAGAAGTTAATTAGTATTTTACAAGTTAATTTGATTTTGTAATGTAATTTAGAATTTTGGTTTTTAATAAATTAGGAATTAAAAAGAAAAGAAGAGAATTGGAAAATAAAGAGAAACGGATTGGGCTGCTTCAAAACTTGACCAAATCCAGGCCCAAAGCACCCCTATACCCGGTCCAATGTGATCCGCCTCAGAGATGGGCGAAACGACGTAGTATGATGTTGAAACTACGTCGTTTCGTCGCCTGGGATCTCAGCCACATACTACGTCGTTTCGTCGCCTGGGATCTCAGCCGACCATTCCTCTCAATCCAACGGTTGAGATCCCATCTCCCCTACCCGTTTAAACGACCCGATCCGCTACCATCCTTCAACCCACCCCTGTCACTACCTAAACGACCCTATTTCACTTGATAATATGATCACAGCCGTTGGATTTTTGTAATCCAACGGCTCAAAATGATCATTGCATTTTAATTCATCAAAGACCCCCCCAAACCCCATTCACCATTCTCATTCCCAAAACCCCTCCCCTTTCGTCTCCCTCAACGAACCAAATAAGACCCCCCCAAACCCTAGCCGCCATCCCATCCCATCCCCCCACCGTAAACCCGGCGGCAACGACACCGATGCCCGCCAAACTTACACCACTGAACCACCTTGATTCCCCCTCTCCAAATCCACACTCCGCTAATCTCGAATCATCTCAGGCCGTCTCGAATCTTCGATCGAAGAATCGAGCAAAACCCTAGCCGCCTCCAATTGCCCCCAAAATACACCAGTCAACCTCATTGGCCCCCTAGTCCCTAATCCACCAGTATTTTTCCTCGAATACCCCCTCAAACCACTCGAATATCAAATCAAAGGTTGAAGACCTAGTTCCGTTAACTCGAAGATTCAATAGGATGGTGAAGATTTGGAACGAACTGGACCTTAGTCATGTGTTTTCACTTTGAGAACACATGATTAAGGTCCACTCCGGCCAAACGATTCAGAGGTTTCTCGAGATTGTTCAATTTGGCCTGCTCTTCGGGTATTTGTTTCTTTCTATTCTTTTTATTTTTTTTGTTTAGTTACTTTAAAGTTGTAGTTTATTTTTGGTTGATTCTTCGTTTCTCTTCATCTGTTCTTTTTCTTTTCTTGGTTTATCCAGTTCCGTTAAGTATTGTGTGTATTAGATACACGTTCAGAAGATTTTATCTTTAATTGATAGATGGATTTGTTCGTTGGGTTAATTTAGATTATATTCATGATAGTTCATTGCTGGAACTTCTAAAATTGTTCGTAAAATGATTCGTGTTTTCCTTTACTCTGTTTTGTAATTTGATATGTGGTTTCCTTTGTTGAAAATTATCTGTGCCAACTTGCAATCAATCCTAGTATTCTTTAGGTCTAAACTGAATAGTCGGAATTCCCAATGTAGTTTACTCTGGACATTAGCTATGATGATTTCCCTCACAATAGGTTTCAAAGAATTGAGCCTCTGGCAATTCATAAAACTCAACAGGAATTTGAGAGGGAATCACAGACCTAGATTAGGAGGATTTTGGTTTGAATTCACAGGTAAATCACAGGGGGGGTCTTTAGGGTAGTAATTCAGGGACATTAGGAGGGTACTTTGGAAATCTGATAGGAGGAAAAGGGTCCAGTTTGAGTGGGATGTCAGTGAAGTACTAATATATTATTAATCTAATGTGATTACTTAATATAAGTGGGGAACAATACCTAATGGTTTTAAGAGAAAGTGATTAAACAAATAGTTGGCTCATAACATGTGAATTGAAAAACAGAACAAAATATTTAGTAATGGTTCGACAGGAATAATATGGGTCTTAGTCTAAAAAACTAAAAAAATACACTCTGAAAAGGTGTAACAGATAGTGCCTGTGCAAAGGGGAATATAGACATATAAATACAGGCAGACCTTAGAATAAAAAGAGAGCTTTCTTTTGTCAGAAAAGGGGGGAGTTCTTTGAGAGTTTGGGGAGAGATTTCTGAGAGCTTTGAATCAATTTGAGATAGAGTTTAGAGGATTTGGAAGATTGAAAAGGAAACACAGATCCTAAAATCAATCAGTTGGAGAGTTTGTCCTTTAGAGCTTGAAACAGACGGAGTATTTGAGAGTATAAGCTGAAAAACACTGTTCCATTGAACTCTTGGTTCAGTTTCCAGTTTAAGTAGTTGATTTTCCCTTCCAATTTCAATTGTTTGGAACTTCTTCTGAGAGTTGTTGGTCCATTGTTGGTTTAACTCAAGTTCATTTGAGTTTATTTGTGTGTTGGCTATTACTGTTGGGTCATTTCACACCTTGTGTGAGTGCGTTTCTGGTTTGGTATTGCTGTTGCTGTTTTGGTTTTACAATTGTTCCTGGGCTGTCAGTTGTTTGAACTACATTCGATCTTTGCTGGTGTATTGTTGTGGTATTGCTGCTGCTGACTACTCTTCCTTCTTTTTCTATTTTATCCAGGTACATTTAATGCTTCAAAGTTTCTCAATGTATTTGCACAATTATGAAATCAAATGAAGAAGCCTTGTTAATATATGAATCTACCTCTGTATTTCACTATTCGTTTAACCTGTAGTTGTAGACTTTAAACACGCTTTAGCATTAATTTAAACTTTTGAAACCTGCTTGTAATTAAACTAGAGAGACTTTGAACTGTTGGTTATATGATCGTGAGCTTAACCTATGAATTACTTAGATTTGTTGTAGTCTCTCTATATATCTATGCCATTAACATGAAGATGATTATGTAATTGTAATGGTTGACTGTTGTAGCTTCCATCTCTAAAGTGCTAGGATCATCGGCGAGCATGAAATCGGATTTAATTAACTATACTAATGACCTGGTATAATAGCTGATCACTTCAATTAGTTAAGCTTCATATAGTTGTCTGTGTTGATTCACAATTCAAACAATGGGCTCTTCGAGTTAGGTTTGAGATTTAAAGAGTAAATGATTTGATCTATTTAATGCTTCTGAATAATGCTGCCATCATTTAGTTGTGTAAAATTAGGCAGGAAATGTGAATTGAATCATTCATTACCACTTTTGGACTGAAACAATATCATCGGGCGTTGGTGAATCGAAACATGGCTGGGACTCGACAGTCCACTTTTAGTGAGCCAAAATGAATTGCTCGGGCTCAGGTCAGATTTGTATGTTCGTCTGGGTCTGAACCTACGCCTGCGGTTGGCCCAATTCGTTTGGGCCTGGGACTATGTTTGAAGATCTAAACGTAATTGATTCTTGAACTATAATTAATTAGGACTTTTTCTTTATTATTAGAGACAAAAAAATAGATAGAAAAATCATAGTCACTTTAAGATATCCTTAAATAAAAAATGATGAGACGAGCCTCGCCAAATAAAATACACAAATTGCGGGGCCCTCTTTAGTTGTTCATATTAAAAATATTTAGATTTCAGGGCGGGCCATTTAACGAATTTTACGGCCTTTCCAAAATAATAACACGTTAGTATCTTTAGGCGCGCCTTTAATAATTTACTTTCCTAAATACGGGTGCACATTTATGTGACCCAAATTCAAATCTCGATGAAGTCGAAATATGTCAATAACCACGGGTACACTGGTGTGGCGTGGTTCGAGATGCATTTTTATGACGTTGCAATTCTATTAAAAATAATAATAAAAGCGGTTCAAAGTTAATAAAAGAACATAAGTTATAATATGTATTAAAATCAGATATTTAGCCATTACAACAATTTAAGCGACCGTGCTAGAACCACGGGACCCGGGGGTGCCTAACACCTTCCCTCGGGTCAACAGAATTCCTTACTTAGAATTTCTGGTTCGCAGACTTCATTTGGAAAGTCGAATATTTTCCTCGAATTGGGATTCAAGATAAACCGGTGACTTGGGACACCAAAAGCCAAACCTTT
>MU666860.1:63092-79155 GCA_026770625.1 Nicotiana glauca
AATTCCTTACTTAGAATTTCTGGTTCGCAGACTTCATTTGGAAAGTCGAATATTTTCCTCGAATTGGGATTCAAGATAAACCGGTGACTTGGGACACCAAAAGCCAAATCTATCCCAAGTGGCGACTCTAAATAAATAAATAATCTCATTTCGAATAATGTCACTTTAAGTGAAAAAACTCCCTTGTACTTCTATCCTCCGGGGTAGGTGCGTAAAAAGGAGGTGTGACACATACCACTACAATTCAAATGTACTGACGTCCCTTTTGCCGGGGGCGCTATATTCGTATTATGATTGTAGGTAGTTCTATAGCAGGTACTCCAGTCCACTGACAGTAGCACCCCCTCCATGTTCCCTCAGCTGTATTGGTGAGCCCCTTTCCTCTCGGGGCCCAGTGTGGCTCATGCCGCTCTCTTTTTTATTCTGGAGTCATATTTTGGTATTTTTGTAAGGTATAGACGGAGCCTTGTTACCGACAAGTATTGTATTATCCTTTATATCCTTAGAGGCTCCGTAGACAGTAAATGTTGGTTATTTTGTATGTTGGTCGATGTAAGTTGTAAACCTCATTAAGTAACCATGTAGGTTATGTATGTTTTGTAAAAAGGTATTTTATTTATAAATAACTAATTTCTTGATTAATGAGCAATGAAAATACGGGGTAACACGTGGGATAGGAAATGCACCCAGGTCCGCTTGACTGGGGCTACCCGGTCGGGTGCCGGTCATGTCCCTCGGTTTGGGGCATGACAATTTACTTATACTGTTGATTCCCTTACCGGGATAGTGTTGTTTTCTTATTGGTCCTTTGCTGAGTCCTTCTTGTGCTTGGTATTGAAATATATATGTGAGGATCGGGTTGCACATCGCAATAATATTATATTTGGATCGGGTTGCATGCTGCAACAATGATATAAATGGGTCGGGTAGCACGCTCAACAACTATATAATTGGATCGGGTTGCACGCCGCAATAGTGATAAATGACATGGATCGGGTTGCACGCCGCAACAGTGATATACTGTTGGGATCGGGCTGCGTGCTGCAACAATTGATAATATAAAGTGTTTATAGATTGGCTATGATTTCCTTATTGTTTTGCTGTAAATTCTAAATTGTCCTTATGCCTTTCTTTTAAATTACTGTTGGTTGATATTCCCCCGCAGCATGTACCCCCCTCTTATCTTTACTTGTTTATTCCTGTTTATTTTCCGCTGCATAGTATATAACTGTACAAGTATACTTGGTAGTCTGGTCCTAGCCTCGTCACTACTTCGTCGGGGTTAGGCCAGGCACTTACCATCACATGGGATCGGTTGTGATGATACTACACTCTGCACTATGTGCAGATCTCGGAGCGACAGCTTTTGGACCATAGCTTTGGGTGGTAGCCTTCAGTCCAGTCAGAGATCCCGATGTAGTCCTGCAGACGTCTCCAAGCCCGGCGTTCTCTTCTATATTTATATGTATTCTGTTTTCATCTACTTCCGAGACAAACGGTATTTTTCTTTCAGGCATTTGTATGTAGTATTCATAGACATTCCGTGATAATGTGACACCGAATTCCGGGTAGAGATGTAGGTTGGCATAGTCGTACTAGTTATGGTTTAATTTATCAGATTAAGTCTTCCGCTCGTTTTTATTTATCATTAATGTTTCACTGTTGATCTCATGATAGTTAAATAATTAAAAAGGGCTAATAAGTGAGTGATAATTCTACAATACGTGGTTTGCCTAGCTTCCACGAGTAGGCGCCATCATGATTCCCGAGGTTGGAAAATTCGGGGCGTTACATTACTCATCTCAAATGTTCATTTGTTCTTATTTTTTTCTAACTCATGCAGAATGCATATTATCTTAATCTCACTTATTAATTTAGTTTTACATTGATAATGAATTTAGCTTCCATGTTTGATTGTGTAAAAATTACTTGCACAGCCAGATCAATTATAAAGTGTGGTAATGAAAGTGGCGGCAGAGGTGATAATATATAATTATACTTGCACAATCAAATATGACACTAAAAATTATATTATAAATAAATTAGCGAAACAAACAGGTAATTATAATTACTTTATTTTTTAATTATTATATTGTACTCCTTATACTAGCCTAGTAATTACACAATAATTTCCAAGCGCGCATATGTTTCATGTTAAGATTACAACATTACTCATTTATTGGCCAATATGGCCCAATTAGCAATTACACTGAACTTGGTCAGCAGTGGTGGCAAAAATAGCGGGCTAGTCAGTTTTCGAATTGGACATTGAAAAATAGTTAGCGTTTTCAAAGTCATTAAAAAATAGCCACTATTTTGCTGCAGTACAGGAAGTTCCAGCATAATATACTGGAGATCGGTGCTCCTGTGTATGAACTTCCAGCATGTTATGCTGGAACTCCAACACGCGGAAAGTTCTAGCTTAATATACTGGAGATCGGAGCACACGTGTATGAACTTCCAGCATATTATGCTGGACTGTTATATTATACTTGAACTCCAGTATATTATGTTGGAAGTACAGTATATTATACTGAAATCCTTGTATATTATGCTAGAGTATTTTTCTGATTTTGAACAATGTTTCGTTCAAATTTATCTTTACATGAAAAGTGGCTAAATTTTGATTACTTCTAAAAATGTGACTACTTTTGAATGACCACTTGTAAATCTGGCTATTTTTTAATTTCTCCCAAAGTGGTGATGTGCATTATTTGGGTTAACCTGAATATCTGAATTGATCTGTGTTTAGAATTTTAGCTTTTTCGATCAGATTTTGAATTTTGAATTTAATTGACTACTTTTTTGTTGTTGTAGTTTTTATAATTAAAGAGTTCTCAAAGGGCAGTTCTCTCAATTTGAGAGGTGAAGTTAAATACTCAATTTATAGGGAAAACCTATCAAAAAGCAGAATCAGTTATATAATTCACAATAGTTCTAATTATAAATTTTATTAGAGATTGGAATAGGATATTAAATCGATTGCATTTAAACTCTCCTGCAATGGTCAAGAGGCACGTACTTGCTGCTTTGGTCATTTTTTCAGTTACTTAAGAGATGAAAACATTAAGAGAAGCTAAAAGTTGCTAAATGAATTTTACAAAAAATTAATTCGTTTTTTTTCATCATTTAGAAATCGAGTGCCAATTGCCAAGTGCAATAGCTATTAAGCAGCACAATTAATAAATTGATTAAAAGATACACTTCAAATATAAAAAAATACTAATTTAATTCACAACATTTCAAAATAAAAAATAGTAACTTCACAGCACTTCAGAATCTTTCTACAAATTTTACTTCATATTTTAACCACTAAGCAACAAAAAATAATAATATTATAACTAAACAAATATACCATATAGTGAGGGACTTCTGGAAGAGAGTCTATGATAGCAGGCATACTGATGTTTTCTGAAATTACTGTTTATGTTATTTAATTTTTTCTTTTCCCTTTTCTCCTATTTTCTATTATTACTCATTCATCTAGCACATTCATTTCGTTTTTTGCTCATTCTCTCGCTTCTCGCAATTGTTCTTTTTATTTATCTCATTCAATTTACTTTTAGCAGCTATTATCAAAGTACGTTAAATAAGGAAGAGAAAGAACCAAATTCAAGTAGATAACAATCAAGGACTCAAGTTGGAGTACTTGCTCAAAAGACAGACTCAGCGCTAGAGGAATCATAAATGATAAATATAATCACATACATCATAGGTTAAATGGTTCAATTATACAATAAAAAAGTAGTTATACTATTATCAGCACTATAACCAAAACAAACATTTTCTTATTTTTCAGAATTAGTTTTCTCGCAAAAATTTCAATCTAGAAAGTATTTAAATCGTAACAAATAACACAACATAAATGTTATTTTTGAAGAAAAATTAAGGAACTCACCTTCAGAACATGGAATGTGTAATATCAATGTCTGCTTGATTTGAAGAAACTCTTGAGACAAAATTACCCCTTAAAATATATTTGTAGTTGAGTTACAAGTTTTTCTTTAGTTGTACAAAATAAAGTCTGTTCACTATCAGACAATCCTCCATATGGATCTACATCTTCCTCTGCATCATTCTTATCACCATTATCAATTTTACAATGATGCAACCCCGCACCTCATTAAGTATAATTTCTGGACAATTCGCTTGTGGCGATGTTTCAATTCATGGAGTATTGTAAGTGTATAATCCTCAATCAATAAGTATAAGCATAAAAAGGCAGACTAATTTTAAAAGATTGTTGTTGGCCATTAACACACTGAATCGGTGGTATGAATATATATGAGTAAATTAAGTGGGAGAAATGAGGAAGATTATGCAATAAAGGTAACTTTTGAACACAACGGAAAAAAATATGCATGTGATTGTAATTGAATATAGCACATTCAGAGAGGTGATCGAGGAGGGGTTAAAGAAAAAAAGCTAGAGAAAAAGTCCTGAATTACTTGAAACGGAAGGTCCATGGAGGTTAGAATTTTGTTGCCATTTCTCTCTTCATGATTATATTATTTGAAGAAGAAAACGAAATAATTAAATGTGTCTTTAAATATTGTGATGGTCAGTACTTAACCGTTGGTTGATTCTAATTCTAAACGGCACTTAAATAGAGAAATAGGGGTAAAAAGTAAAAAAATTATAAAAAAATAAAAATATGAATTCTGCTCAAGGAGAGTGTCACATCACCATTTCTTAGTCCCTGCTTTATAATATTATATAGATTTTTATCTCCTGTAATAAAGATTGATATCTTATTTATTTTAAAAAACGGAAAAGGGTCTGATATATCCCTCTACTTTTTTTATTGTTCAATCATGTCCCCCATAATACTTTCCGTCCAAGTTTACCCCTACCGTCAATCAAAGTTTTATATTTGTCCCTATTTTAACGGCCTGGACACGTGACACATTCTGAATACGGAAAAGGGTCCGATATATCCCTATACTTTATTTTATTGTTCAATCATATCCCTCGTTATACTTTCCGTCCAATTTTATCCCTGCCGTCCATTTTCACACCTCCTTTTTACACGCCCAGCCCGAAGGATAGACGCATAAGGGAGTTTTTTTATTTAAAGTGACATTATTCAAATCGGGATTATTTAGTTATTTAGAGTCGCCACTTGGGAAAAGTTTGGCTTTTGGTGTCCCAAGTCACCGGTTTATCTTGAATCCCAATCCAAGGAAAATTTTCAACTTCTCAATTGGAGTCTGTGAACCAGAAATTCTAAGTAAGGAATTTTGTTGACCCGAGAGAAGGTGTTAGGCACCCCCGAATCCTGTGGTTCTAGCACGGTCGCTTAAACTGTTATAAATGGTTAAACACCTGATTTAAATACATGTTATAACTTATGTGCTTTTATTAACTTTAAACCGCTTTTATTATTATTTTTAATAGAATTGCAACATCGTGAAAACGTGTCTCGAACCACGTCGCAATTAATGCACCCGTGGTTGTTGACACATTTCGACTCCGTTGAGATTTGGATTTGGGTCACATCAATGTGCACCCGAGTTTAAGAAGGTAATGTTATTAAAAGCGCGTTTAAAATGGCTAGCGTGTTATTATCTTTAGGAAAGGCCGTGAAATTTGCTAAACGGCTCGTCTCGAATTATAATTATTTAATATATAGCTATTTAAGAGGGCTTCGTAGTTTGCGTATTTTTTGTTTGGCGAGGCACGACTCATTTATTTTAAAGGCATTTAAACTAATAGAACTATTTGTTATCTACCGTAGCTCGCCTCCAATAACCAACGGACCTAGTTAGTTAATAAGCTAAGAGGGATTTTATATTTTAATCTGGCGCAATTAAGTTCTAATAACCCTACGGACTATAAGAATGTTGTTTAACTAGCTCTACATTTAAATGGGGCCTTAAGTGACGCCCAAGAGCCCATTGAGGATTCTTGCTAATTCCTCATAAGCTGGGCCGTTAAAGGGAGGCCCAATTTGGGGCTATTGCAAGCTGAACAAGGGACCAAGATCAAGTCTGGGCAGAGGTACAACACAACTTCCAAACATGCTACTAAATGGTTCCCAATTGACCCCAAACAAATACTACCAATTATAACCTCAGAATTCCAAATTTAAAAAAAAAAAATAGAACTACCATTAGCTAATCGTCAAGCTCAAACAACTACGCTCAACCTTTTAAACAAACAAAATAACGTGCATGATTTCAGTAACAATCACCCTTAACTCAAACTTCCCAGTAACAGTTAGCAATCTCAGCTACTATTATCCACTTAATACATGAATCAACAATCCAAACACCTACTGACTTTAAATTTAACTGAAATGAAACTAAAGAAGCACGAGTCAATTAACAGTTTAATAAGTATCATAGGCCTACTAAAACCAAATGAATATCCCATACTTAGCAACTAATAGATATTTTTTTTTCATGGTAGATCTTCCTAACAAACTGAACCAAACACGAGTAATATGAAATAAAATTACACAATGGTTAAAAAAAAACTAATTTGTTTAGTCCAATTTGACTCATATTTTACAAGTTTCTTCATATTCAAGCAAACTTCGGTGAGCGTACCTGGATGTGAATAGAATAGGGAAAAGGAGATAGTCAGTAGCAGCAAACAACAAATAAAAGCAGATGATAATCCCCAGATTCAACAGATCGGATATGAAATCATCTCACAAATGACAAATAGAACAGTAAAAACTTTCGGGAAGGGAATTGTTCAAACTGGAACTACTGCAGCATCTCTTAAAGACTCAATCAATACCCCTCCAATCAAAAAAATGTATAGCTATCCCTGATAATATGTATGACTGTAATATTAGGATGTATGTTGAAACCCCCTTTTTTCTTAATGCTCTCAAAATTCTCTCAATGCTCTTAGTCTTTTTCAGAATGCTCTAGACTATTTTTAACTGATCAAAACTCATCCTTTCTTCTCTAATTCTCCCTCTATTTATACCCAAAAGCTTCATCCTTTCCAGCTCCTAAAAGCATCAACCCATGTTATTCACTGAAAACCACTACTGCATGTCCCTCATTATTTAATTTTAAAGTGTATGGACAGACTAACTTTAAAATTCAGTTAAGTATGGGCAGCCTGTTTTTCTGTTTTATTCCCTTCAGACTTTGTGACAATGGTGCCCATGTGATCTCTTTTTCTTTCTGACCCTAAAGTGTATTGATCAATGTATTAACTTATTAGTCCACTAGTATCACCTGACAACCAACTCACTGGACCATTTTCAACTTCTCAAACTCCAAAACTACCCTTGGAATGCAGCTATAACCTACCTAAATTCTGAATGTAAACTTACCTAAAAATGTAATCTTAAACTAAAAAACTATCCAGTTATCCATTAAACTCAGCAATAAACACATTAGGATTCAATAGACCCAAACAAAATCAATTAACAGTGAGCTTAACTAGTGAGTCGAACAACCAGCAAAGCGAATCGAATTCTCAAACAATAAATGCAAACAGAAATTTCCACACAAACTAAAAACCAATATCAGTAACGTTTTAACTATCGATTAAACTTCGTATCCAGTTCGTAACGGATTAACTAACATACAATTGATTCATAGTCGATAACCGTATACGAACAAACAAACAATCGACCTAATTATACCTAGGCTGAAACTGGCTAAACTGTGGAGAGAAAGAAAAATCGAAAGAAAAGGGGTAGTAGGAGAACAAGACGACATCAAACAACTCAAAAAATAAACAATAAAAATGGAAACAAAAAGTACCTGATATCGATCTAAGCAGAAACAAACTTGAATTTTCCATGTCTCTCCGATTTTGGTCCATTCGGATATTATTCGCGTGTTTTGTCTTAGCAAAACACAGGAATAAAGTCCAAACGGACCTAATCCGTTCGCAATAATGCCTACTCGCCCATTTTTGGGATTTAGGGTTCATCTTTGATCCAATATTCGAAGGGTTCTGCGAGGATTCGAAGGATAAGGTTCAGGGTTTTGGAAAGATGATGCTTAGAGGGTTTAGTGGTGTTATTTTGGGCGATATTGGAGGTGGCGCCGCCAGCTGGAGATGGAGGGGAATTGGGGAGGCGCCCTAGGGTTCGTGGGAGAGGTCTGACGATGAGGGGAATGGGAAGAACAAAAATGAGAAGGGTAAAAGGGTTTTGGGGGGGTTTTTGGTATAGTAAAAATGAGTTGAATAATCTGGGCCGTTGGATGATGGAATCCAAAGGCTCGGATTAAATGTGACGGGGAGGACCAGGTTGGATACAGGTCGGGTTTGGTTGCACGAGTAGGGAGGGAGATTTTGGACCGTCGATCAATTGGATTCAACGGTCCAGATCAACGATGTCAAAAACGACGTCGTTTGGGTGTTTGAACTACTGGACCGGGTAAAAAAAAAGAAGGGTGATTTGGGCCTGAGTTTGGTTAAATTGGGACGGCCCAATCCGATTTTCTCTTTATTTTCATTTCTTTTCTTCATTTTAATTCCTAACTTAAAACATCAAAATCCTAGACTAAATTATAAAAATCAAATTAAACTTCAACTGATAATTAACAACAAAAATCAAAACCAATTAAAAAAAAAAAAATCAACAACTAGACCTCTAAACGATAAAACGCGAATTACATATTATATTTTTTGTGATTTTTGTAAAATAAATTACTTAATTAATTCTAACTGTAAAATTAAACCAAAAGATGCAAATGCGACCTATTTTTGTATTTTATATAAATTCAAACAAATGGACATGCACAAACAAATGCAAACAATAAAGAAAAATAACACAAAAATTCACAAAAAATTACACACGACAAAAATTATTTTATTTTGAATTTTTGGGAGTAGTTCTCATATAGGGCAAAAATCACGTGCTCACAGCTGCCCCTCTTTGCCCGAAAACACGAAGAGTTTTTGCGCAATGATAAATGAGCGGATACGAGCGATTTTTGCCCGTTCAAGTACCCATTGTGAAGCATTTTAAAAGAGTTTGACCGAGCCTTTGCTTCGGGAGGCCTCCTACATATCCCTGGCTAAAAGGGAATCAGGTCAATATAGTTCGGGAAGTTTTGGTAGCTGGGGCTACCAGGAGCTGTGTCTTTACTGTTACTGTTGTTGTTACTGTTGCTGCTTACTGACCTCCTTATTACATCAAAAGTAAAATCGAAGCTAAGCTAGTTATGTCTATCAATTATGATTTACAAGATTCCTATCTATAATTCTTTTGAACTTGATCTTGAGTCTTAGCTGATCTTGCTTGTAGACTTCGATCTGAATCTTGATGCTCGTAAGTTGTAGGTGCTTGTTTATTTCTGCAACATTGAGTGAAACAGGATTGGCGGGGCTTGTGACTTCAATCAGATTTCCAGCAGTCCGCACCTTTGTTTGCTCCAATATTTGAGCTCATTTCTTTATTTTTGTTGCTTTCTTCTCCTTTTTATTTTGGATTGAAGACTCACCCTGTAGGTCATCCCGCATCATGTGCCTCGAGGTCAAACCTGCTTAGACATCAAATACAAACGAACGAAATTTTCTGCCCCAGTTTTCACCAGGAAAATTTCGTGAGTTAGTTATGACACATATCCAAACAGTCGATTCAGGATTGTGTATCCTTGTGAATGGGTCCAGGTTGTGCTGGGAAATAGCCGGTTTATGCCGAAAAGGTCCGCGGTTTATACCGGGAAATTCATCGGGTTATGTCGGAAAGGGTCCGCGGGTTATGCCGGGAAGGTCATCGGGTTATGCCGGAAAAGGTCCACGGGTTATGTCGGAAGGTCATCGGGTTATGCTGGGAAAGGTCCATGGTTTATGTCGGGAAAATCATCAGGTTATGTCGGAAAAGGTCCACGGGTTATGCCGGGAGGTCATCGGGTTATGCCGGGAAAGGTCCACGGGTTATGCTGGGAAAAATTATCGGGTTATGCCGGAAAAGGTCCACGGGTTATGCCGGGAGGTCATCGGGTTATGTCGGGAAGGTCATCGGGTTATGCCAGAAAAGGTCTGCGGGTTACGCCGGGAAGGTCATCGGGTTATGTCGGAAAAGATCCGCGGGTTATGCCGGGAAAGTCATCGGGTTATATCGAAAAAGGTCCACGGGTTATGCCGGAAAAGTCATCGGGTTATGCTGGGAAAGATCCACGGGTTATGCCGTAAGGTCATCGGGTTATGCCGGGAAAGGTCTTCGGATTATGCCGGGATTTTGGAAAGAAAAGGCTCATTGGGTTATGCCAGGGAGATCCTCGGTTTTTGGCCGGGATTTGGAAAGAACAAGCTCCTTGGGTTATGCCAGGGAGATCTTCGGTTTTTTGGCCGGGATTTGGAAAGAAAAAGCTCCTTGGGTTATGCCAAAGAGATCCTCGGTTTTTGGCCGGGATTTGGAAAGAACAAGCTCCTCGGGTTATGCCAGGGAGATCCACGGGTTATGCCAGGATTTTTAAGGAATGGGGTCCTACGCTATCATGATTTGCTTTTCTTTTGGGGTTTTCATTTTATTTTATTTTCTTCTTTCTTCATTCTTCTCTAACTTTATTCTTATTTTCTTCTTTTATTTAGTAAAACGCATGAAAGAATTAGCGGAAAAACTTCCCTTTTGGTTGATTCCCTGTTGCAGAGTTGTTTCAACATTTGCGCGTTTCATTTCTTTTTGGGTTGCCCCTGCATCTTGCATGGTTGCTTTGAACAAGACCTGTTTTCAACAAAGAACGACTTGTTAGTTGAACCGGTGGTCGGTTTTGTGGCCTTGACCATCTCAATTGCTTGATCCCAGTCCCATTTTCGTGGAGAACGTTGCTGCTTTCCGGTCTTGAGAGGAAAATTCTTTTCAAACTTGACAAAACTCAACTTTTAGGTCTTCATGAAGACTTGCCCGTGTGGGCTCTGGCCTTTTCACTTTATTCCGCTCTTAGGACCTTTGCCTTTGACTTTCTCTCTTTCCCAATGTCTTTTACTTTGGGGTTCAACCACCATGGTCAGTTGGAATTGGACTGACGCACCACCAAGGCTGGGTATTTTCTTCGCCTCTAGCCAGACGGAGCTCTGTGAAACCAAGCTTGCCACCTTTTCTTTGTAACAATTTCGGAATTCAGAGTTAAAACGAAAGGGATTCAAGGAAAGGCAAACAAAGAGTGAAAAAATGAATTTAAAATAGAAGCGTCCCTTTCGGGGGAAAAGAAGGATTTATCTGGGGTGCATGCTGACTTCAAATGGACATGACATGCTTCTTGGACTGGATGCCCGACCCGCACCAACTTCCAGCTTCTTATGAATCCATCGATCCACATTTCCGAACCAGGGAACCTTGCTAGGACTTTTAGTGATGAGATATCCTTTTTTCGGCCGATAGCGCCCTTTGTGGGTTTTCGCTAATCGACCTCTCTCATTTATCTTCTCAAACGTCGCCCGATAGTGCTCTTTGCGAGTTTTCACTAAACGGACTCTCTCATTTTGGGTTTCTCTAACTCCCATCGCCCCATGGTGCCCGAAGGTTTTCACCGATAAGACTCTCTCATTTATTTCTCTCAATTTAGAATGCATCGGCTTTCAACAATGATATTTCTTAGTTTTCCCCGCCTTTGGCAACTGATCCGAAGGAACTTGCACTCGGTTTTAGGTAAAAAGAAATGTGGACGGGATTACAACTCTGGAATCATTTGGTGAGCTCATGGTCAAACCATTATAACATATGCCCCAGTATCAACTTCGGGGAAAATTGGATTTTTGTTTTGGTGTGACTGAACCCCAGAGGGAGGCTGCCTACATATCCTTTCGAAATCAAGTCAGAACGTAGTTCAAGCAAATCATTTTTTTTTCAACGGTGCTTTTGGATTCCAAAGAGGGTAGCCAAAGAAATGTAACCGGCTCAAAAGGGCTCGCAAAAAGGGTTGATAGTGTTTGGGTAGTGGGAATAAAAGCCTTCGTCATCTCAAGTGCGCCAAGACACCACCGAAGTAAACTCAAACATAGTACCTTTTGACTGCGTCTGCGTTCACAGCTGTTTCAGGATCATTTCCTTCAATATCACCCATGTATAACGCTCCTCTTGGCAATATTTTCCTGATGATGTACGGACCTTTCCAATTAGGAGCAAATTTTCCTTTTGCTTCCTGGTGATGGGGAAGAATGCGCCTTAACACCAGTTGTCCTACTTCAAAATTCCTGGGTCGTACTTTCTTGTTGTAAGCACGGGCCATTCTTTGCTGGTACAACTGCCCGTGACAAACTGCAGCCATTCGCTTTTCATCAATTAAGGTCAACTGCTCCAAACGAGTCTTAACCCATTCGCTATCTTCAATATCTGCTTCAACAATGGTCTGGAGCGAAGGAATTTCTACTTCTGTCGGTATCACACCCTCGGTCCCATAAACCAACAAGTATGGGGTTGCTCCTACTGATGTGCGCACTGTGGTGCGATATCCTAGTAAGGCAAAAGGTAACTGTTTATGCCACTGTCTGGAACTCTGGATTGTCTTTCTCAAAATCTTCTTGATATTTTTGTTTGCTGCTTCAACAGCGTCATTGGCTTTGGGCCGATAAGGAGTGGAGTTCCTATGCGTTATTTTGAAATGTTCGCATACATCCTCCATCAAATGACTATTCAGGTTCGCAACATTATATGTGATGATGGTTACGGGAATGCCGAAATGACAGATAAGGTTCGAATGTACAAAATCCACAACAACTTTCTTAGTGACCGCTTTGAGGGTGATAGCTTCGACCCATTTTGTGAAGTAATCAATAGCAACCAATATGAATATGTGCCCATTAGATGCTTTTGGCTCAATCGGACAAATGACGTCCATACCCCAGGCAATAAAAGGCCAAGGTGCTGACATAGGATGTAGCTCTGTTGGAGGTACATGAATAAGATCTCCATGTACCTGACACTGATGGCATTTCCGGACGAAGCTGAAGCAATCTTTCTCCATAGTTATCCAATAATACCTAGCTCATAGGATTTTCTTGGCCAAGACATACCCGTTCATATGAGGTCCACACACTCCTGCGTGTACTTCCTGCATGATTCTTCCTGCTTCCTCGGCGTCAACACATCTTAACAGGTTAAGATCCGGGGTTCTCTTATACAAGACTTTGCCGCTCAAAAAGAAACCGCTCGCATGCCGCCTAATAGTTCTCTTTTGATCTCCAGTAGCATGTTCGGGGTATTCTTGTGTTTCAAAAACCTCTTGACATCGTGGTACCATGGCTGTATATTTGGTTTTGCCTCGATTACATTACAGTAACCGTGTCTTTACCTAATTTGGATTTCCAAGGGATCGATGTGGGCATTGCCTGGATAAGGTAATATTGAAGCTAAAGTGGAAAGTGCATCAGCTAGTTCATTGTGACACCGCGGGATGTACCTGAACTCTATTGATTTGAGTCGCTTGCCGAGATCCTCCACGTGTTGTCGGTAAGGAATAAGCTTGACATCTCGGGTCTCCCATTCACCCTGGGCTTGCCAGATAATCAGATCAGAATCCCCCATAATCAGTAAATCTTCAATATCTTGATCAATTGCCATGTTCATGCCCATGATGCAGGCTTCATACTCAGCCGTATTGTTCGTGCAAAAGAAACGGAGCCTGGCCATAGCCAGATAGTGATGACCAGTGGGCGAGATTAAGATTGCCCCAATTCCTACACCTTTGGCATTTACGGACCCATCAAAGAACATTTTCCAAGCATGAGCGTCTTCAGGGACTGCTTCTATTGTGTTTACCTCCTCATCTGGAAAGTAAGTACTCAACGGTTGGTATTCCTCATCAACCGGGTTTTTAGCCAAGTGATCCGCCAATGCCTGGGCTTTCATCGCCGTGCGAGTGACGTAGACTATGTCGAATTCAGTAAGCAAAATTTGCCACTTTTCCAATCTCTCAGTGGGCATCGGTTTCTGGAATATGTACTTCAGAGGATCCAACCTGGTTATGAGGTGAGTAGTATGAGCCTGAAGATAATGTCTCAACTTTTGAGCGACCCATGTCAAAGCACAGCACGTTCTTTCCAACAAAGTGTATTTGACTTCATAACTAGTGAACTTTTTGCTCAAATAATAGTTCGCCTGCTCTTTCTTCCTAGTTGCATCATGCTGCCCGAGGACACAACCAAAAGAATTTTCTAAGACCGTCAGATACAAGAACAGAGGTCTCCCTTGCTTCGGCGGGACCAAAACTGGAGGATTTGAAAGATATTCTTTGATCTTGTCAAAAGCCTCTTGACACTCAGCTGTCCATTTGATTGCTGCATCTTTTCTTAATAGCTTGAATATTGGCTCACATGTGGAAGTCAGTTGAGCGATGAACCGGCTAATATAGTTTAACCTGCCCAATAGACTCATCACGTCTTTCTTTGTCCTCGGAGGAGGCAGATCCCGGATAGCCTTTATCTTTGTTGGATCTAACTCGATACTTTTCCTGCTGACTATGAAACCCAAAAGTTTACCTGATGGGACTCCGAAGGCGCATTTAGCCGGATTCAACTTCAAATCATACTTTTGCAGCCTCTCAAAAAATTTCCTCAAGTCTCGAACATGATCGTCCTGAGTCCTGGACTTGATGATCACGTCGTCTACATACACCTCTATCTCTTGATGCATCATATCATGAAAAATAGCAGTCATGGTTCTCATGTATGTTGCCCTGGCGTTCTTCAAACCGAACGGCATAACCCGATAACAATAAGTACCCCAAGATGTAGTGAAAGCGGTTTTCTCAGCATCTTCCTCATCCATCAACACCTGGTGATATCCCGCGTAATAATCCACGAAGGACTGTATCTCATGTTTGGCACAGTTATCAACAAGGATATGGATGTTGGGCAAAGGGAAGTTATCTTTGGGACTTGCCCTATTCAAATCTCGGTAATCCACACAAACCCGAGTTTTCCCATCTTTTTTCGGCACAGGAACTACATTAGCCAGCCGCGTAGTATACTGGACCACTCGGATTACCCCTGTTTTCAACTGCTTTGTGATTTCTTCTTTGATCTTATCACTGATATCAGTCTTGAACTTTCTTTGTTTCTGTTGAACTGGGAGACAATCAGGGTAGATTGGTAATTTATGCACCACTAGATCAACACCTAATCCTGGCATGTCATCGTATGACCAAGCAAACACATCTTTAAACTAAAACAAGAGTTGAATTATTGCATCCCGTGTTTTCTCATCTGTGTGAATACTTATTTTGGTCTCTCGGATTTCTTCGGAGGTTCCCAAATTAACCGGTTCTATGTCATTCAAATTCGGCTTAGGTTTATTCTCAAAGTGTTCCAGTTCTCGATTTATTTCCCTAAAAGCCTCTTCTTCATCATATTCCGATTCTTGGTTCATTATTTCACAATTAGACAGCGTGTTTGGATCTGGGCGTGAAGTCCGCAAGCATGTCATGTTATTTAAAGCCGCATTATTATAACTGAAAAGAAAAGATAAAAGAAAAATAGCAAAAATCAGAAAGAATAAAGAAAAAAATGATGAAATACTGGTTTTATTCCTTGGAATTGGGAAGATAACATGGTTTACATTTCAGAAGATTAAAAACAGGAAACTAAGAAAAACGTCCGAGCTACACCCTGGGATAACTTGTGACGCAGGAAAGGTGGCGGGACAAGTCTACCCGGACTCCCGCCTGACTGGGAACGGTGTAGCCTCCCAATTCTGAAGCTTAGTATTTGGCCCTATGTATAGCACCTCAGCGGTGCTTATGCCTTCTCCCAGCTGAATCATGTGGGTTTCGTAAAGTATTTCTCTCATCGCCCCACATATTTCCTCAATCTCTTCGGCCGTAAAAGCCTCATCCTCTTCTTCTTTATCATACCTCGGACTGACGAAGGTCCCGTACAAGTGTGGCAGTGGTTGAGGTAAATCCCATCCCTCGTTCTTTCTCTTATTCGCCCACTCTTCATCACATGGGGTGGGGTGGAAACCTATCCCAAAGAATTTCTCGGTTGAAGGCAAGGTGATAGGTTCAGCTATTCCTTGTAGTGATTTTCCAAGTCCTTTTCCCGGTTTGAATCCTCGTCGGATCATTTCTTTAGCAACCATGATTGAGGCATTGGACAAGAAAGGTTGGGGGCAAGGGCTCCCTTCTTCATATTGTTCTGC
>MU666860.1:111025-123746 GCA_026770625.1 Nicotiana glauca
GCTGTTGGTCAACGGGGATGGCTGGACGAGGATGGTGCTGTGTGTGTGTGTGTTATTTTGTTGAAGATGGGGATGAAGGTGGCTGATGGGTTTTTTTTAGGGTTTGGATGTTTTTTGGGAATGAAGTAAAAAAATGAGAGGGAAAGGGTGTGTCGTTTGGGTTATGGATGGGGGCGGGTCGGGTCGACCCGCTGAGTTTTGGGTTGGGTTTGTGAGACACTTGGGCCTAGTTTGTTTAATTTGAAAGATGGCCCAATCCGAATTTCCTTCTATTTTTTGTTCTCTTTTCGTTTATTTGTTGCAAAATTAACACTTAAAGATCCTAAATTAAATTAAAAAAAACCAAATTAACTTAAAATACTAATCAACTCCTAATAATAATTATCACACAAAATTAAATATTAATTAAAATAAAATCGCACAATTTGGACATTAAATGCTAAAAATGCAAAAAATACATATTTTTGTGATTTTCTATTTTTTTGCAAAGCAAACTTAATTACACCTAAATGTAGAATTATATCCTAGATGCAAATGTGGCATATTTTTGTATTTTATATTAATTTAACAAATAAATATGTACAGATAAATACAAATAATTATCCAAAATATCGCGAAAAATCTAAAAATTGCACACAAAGAAAAATTATTTTATTTTGAATTTTTGGGAGTATTTCTCATATAGGACAAAAATCACGTGCTCACAGTTCTCATATAGGGCAAAAATCACGCGCTCACATCCATCAAAGTACTATATTTGCCCCTATTTTAATGGCCGGGACACGTGGCATATTTTAGGAGAAAGAACCAGTACAAAAATAAAAAGCCTCCAAACCGCCCTAGAACCCATGACCCGCATGCTCGTTTTTCCTCTCTTAATTTTTTTTTCAAACTTCTCTTAAATAAAAACTTTTAATTCGTGTAAGAGATTATCTTGATCTGTCAAAGTGATGAGGTTCAAAGACACAAGGTTCTGTCATCTCTTTACTTGTTGCCACCATTTTTTTCTTTACTTCTATTTTCTTACTCCTCACTCCCTTACATTTTTTTCTTCCTCTTGTTATCACTGAATGAAACTCCACCTTTGGAAACAAAACTGCTCGAAGTCGCCCACAATTCCTTGCATATGTATTTTCTTTCAATCTCATTGATTTAAGAAAAAAATAAAATAGGTGTGGTAGAAAATTTGAAACTTCAGACGGGCTTGATAAAATTCTTTCTCCGACGATCTCAAAACAACGATAGGAGGTTGGGTCCAATTTCGAATAGTTCAATGAAGCTGGGGAAGTAATTTCTATGGCTAAAATAAATATAGTAAGATTTCATACATGCCCAAGTACTCAAGACCATTCACGAAGTCACGCCGGCACCGGAACCTCATCTCTTTATCAGACTAAGATAATCTCTTACACGGAATAAAAGTTTTTATTTAAGAGAAGTTCTGAAAAAAAATTAAGAGAGGAAAAACGGGCATGCGGGTCATGGGTTCTAGGGCGGTTTGGAATTTTTATTTATTTTTGTACTGGTTCTTTCTCCTAAAATATGCCACGTGTCCCGACCGTTAAAATATGGGCAAATATCGAAATTTGATGGACGGCAGGGGTAAACTTGGACGGAAAGTATAACGAGGGATAAGATTGAACAATAAAATAAAGTATATGGATATATCAGATCCTTTTCCGTATTCAAAATGTACAACGTGTCCCAACCGTTAAAATAGGGGCAAATATAGAACTTTGATGGACGACAGGGGTAAACTTGGACGGAAAGTATAACGGAGGACATGATTGAGCAATAAAATAAAGTAGAGGGATATATCAGGCCCTTTTCCGTTTAAAAAAATTATATTTCATAGCTACCTTTTAATTTTTATAGCCAAATATCTGTTTATGGTCGCCTCCTACCCTTAAGCCATAAAATACGCCGCCCTCTCTCTCATAAAATGCGCTGCCTTCTCTTTCTCAACGCCGGTTTTCTCCATGGATTCTCTCTCATCAGTTCCTCCGTCGATCGTTCTTTTGAGTAGTCAACAAGAATTTTTTTGCATCTACTTTCTTCAAGGATTTTGGAGAATGAATGATAAAGATGGGCAAAATTGGAGTCCTTACCGGAAAAGTCAAGGAAGGAACCTTTGAGGAGCACATATTCTGTCACCATTTGTATCAATCAAGCAGGAAGCTTTTCTTAAAATGGGAAAATATGGATTGAAGTCTGCCTGATTTTCCCTACTCTACGACCTTTCTTTGCCTCCCACCAACAACCCGATGTGTGCCTTCAAGTAACATACACGTGAGGTGCGACATTAGGGTTGTTCTTGAACAAGACGACAGCGTTTGAGGCTGAGCAACTTGAAGATTCTGTTACCTTTTAAAAAAAATGTATTTCAATATATCTCGTTGTATTTCCATATGTTTCATTGTATTCATTGTCTCTTTTTTAATTGTATTTCAGTGTATCTCGCTGTATTCCATGTATTTCATTGTATTCAATGTCTCGCTATATTCCATGAATGTATTCATATATTTTTTTAAATTAATATAATTATGTATTCAGATGTATATATGTATTCAAATGTATCTATAATATGTATTCATATATTTTTGCACTATAGATGGCTTGCTATACTTCATGTATTCAATGTATTTTTATGTATTTAACTATATTCAATGTAATTATATAATTTCTCTGAAGATTACTAAATTTTTGGGGTATTTTTCTGTTGAGAATATTTTATATAACTGGAAATACAAATTTTTTGTGTTACAATTGAGTTTGCTGAGTTATATTAGGAGTATATTGTGTTAATTGATTCACTTTACGTTTAAAAACAACTGAATAGACCATGAATTGCGCCATGAATACAATCGAATACAATAATCTGTTTAGCTGTAATTCCCTGTTTCACGCCGTGAATACGGTTGAATACAATAATCTGTCTAGCTGTAATTCCATGTTTCACGCCGTGAATACAGTCGAATACAATAATCTGTCTAGCTGTAATCCCCTTTTCATGCCGAAAAATGCTACTGTATTCATGAATGCAGTAGCTTAAATACATCGAATACACTCTAAAAAACCTAAAAACATAGCTATATGAAGTAATATAGTAAATGGTAGCTACAACTAGCTAATAACCACTAAAACATAGTGATTTCTGAAAATTTCTCTTTATTTTAACATCTTAATAAGGTGTATAATTCAAACCTAAATCCAAAACATTTATCCAACCCAAATATCAAAATTCATCCGATCCGAATTTAATTTGGTTCGAATTCGAATTGCAATTTTAAAATCCAAAATCCGAAATTATAATTCGAAAGCTGCGAAATCCGATCGGACCCATGAATGTGCCTAGTCAGAAGTCCTTCCCCTTGGCTCTCACTCCAAACTAGGGTTACAAAGCTGCTGGGGAATAATACCAACGTCTAAAAATTGATTCAATTTTTGCCAAGCAGCAAACTGTACTCTTCTGAACTCTCAATTCTGAAGTGTTCTTTTCTAAGTGGGAGTAAATTTAGTAAAAAAAATCTAAGCTGTTTGACTAGAACTAAACGTTAGAAGATTAACTGTAACGGTTTTTACCCTAAAAAACTCTTTTACCCAGTGGAAATACCTACCATTTAAAGATAGGGACGTTACAAGTGTCTTTGGGCAGACACCCAAATAAATACTTAAATAAATCAACCAACAAAATATAATGTCTTCATTGTTTTATTGGTGTTCGTACTCCGCATTAATTTCATTTTCAATTCTTCCAAAATTTAATTCAGTCAATTTAGCACGTTGTAATTTACAATCTTGACACATAGTCCAAATTGTTGAATTTTCAACTATCATTAATGTAGAATAGGGTATATTTTTCGTTGTCAAAGTATTTTTGCAATTATTGTGCATCTTTTGAAAGAACACAATATTTGATAGCTTCATTTATAAAGCAAGATGTAGTAGTTACTGGTCTAATTATGTTTGTTCATTAATAATCATAATCGTAATTAGTTTGCACTTTGCTGAGTGTACGAGATAAATAGTACATGATTGAGGTGACGAAACCACCTTAGCATGATAATCTTTAATACCAGTTTGATAACATGCTATTTAGCAGATATTCTATAATAATTTCTATAATATATTATTAGGAGAAATGATATTCTACAACCACATGATTATAAGTTCATAACATTACACTTAACGCTTTGCTCTCTTCGCACTCAAAACATTAGTCACCAAAATCCAAATAAAAGATAGCCCGTATACAAAACTCACTATATCCAATGAGGAATAGGCCATAATAGATTGTTTAGAAGACTTAGAGCCCGTTTGGACATACAAAATTTTAGCTTTTTTTCCAAAAAAAAAATTTGAAAACAATGTTTGGTTATCCATATCTTACCAATTTTTTCAATTTCGCTTGAAAATGCATTTTTAAATTTGAAAAACTGGTTCTTACCCGTTTTTCAATTGAAAATACATTTTCACTAGTTTTTAATTTTATATATTTACCCTATACTTTTTAAATTTTATAAAATGACCCTATCAACTATTAACCTACAACAACACACGTGTTTCCCCTCGACTATCAGATGAAGCTACTGCATCGGATAATGAACCCTTTTATTGTGACAACTACCATGTTACTAAACAATAGCATGTTTGATTGTTTATTTCAAGTAGTATAATTAAATTGGGACGGTTTTGATATTTTTTTACAAGTTATGGGGTATAAAATCATATTTCATGGTTTTGCAAAAAAAAAAAGACATTCAAATATATTGCAAAAATTATAACCAAACACAACTTCATCTTCTACTCAAATTTTAGTGAAATTTCAAATTTAAAAATTTATTTTGGAATTCATGGCCAAACGCCTACTTAGTGGGTGTTTGGACATAAGAGTTGTAAAATTCCAAAAAGAAATTAAAAAAAAATTCAAGCGAAAATGGTATTTAAAAATTAGAGTTGTGTTTGGACATGCATATAATTTTAAGTTGTTTTGAATTTTGTGAGTGAAAATTTTGAAAAACAGCCTTTTTGGAGTTTTTTTTAAATTTTCGAAAAAAATTCAAAATTCACCTTCATGTGAAAATTGAAAAATTTATGGCCAAAAAATAATTTCGAAAAAAAATACAAAAATTCTTATGTCCAAATGGGCTCTTAAAACTGTTATTTTTACTACACGATAATAACTCTTATTGTTGCGCCAATGTATCTATTCGAACTAATTAAATAAATACATAATTATTTTTGTTATAATAAATATCTTTTTCAAACTTAAAAAGAAAGAAATTATATGACCAGCAAAGGCACTTAACATTCTTTTTGGCGAAAACATGCAATTTTTTTTTTTTTTTTTATAATTTTAAATACAGATCTAAATTCGAAATCATAATATGGGTCATTCAAAAAGCATATGAGACATGATATAGCCAGTTTAGCGATGATAGAATATTTTAAGGTTAGAGGAAGTGAAAGTATGAACTCAACAAGCACTAATTGCTTAAGAATGAAGAGAATAAGGACAAATTTAACAAATACTAATTAACAACGTTGATAATGCTAAACAAAGGACAAAACACACAAGATCGAAACCTTTGTGGCAGACATCAGTATCTTAAGGTTTTTTCGAAAATTTTAAAAATACAATTTGATAATAAAATTAGGAGCTTCAGTTCTATAGAAAAAATTATTCGCATAATCACATCATTTCAAATTTTAACTACACGTAACACGGTCTAATAATCATTATAAGTAACTTATACAAGAAAAAAAATTACAACTAACTTATACAAGATTATTACATATAAATTGCATTAATAACACTCCCCTGGTCCACTTTAATTAATTTTTTAATCTTTTTATTTTGTGGTCCATAATATTTAATATTTTTAGATATAAAAAGATTTAGTAACTTTTTTCTTTTAAAGTTGCCTTTAGAGTAAGGAGTCTGTGAGTATTTGTTATATTTTTTATGAACATATTAAGATTAATATGATCAATTTTATTGTTAATTAATGTTAAAAGATAAATATTTTAATATGTGTGAAAATGGCCAAAAGATCAATTAAGGTAGACCGGAAAAAATATAAAAGTTATTTATATTAATGTAGATATAACTTAATTTGAGTTTATGCTAGTATAGTGGTTGAGGTTATTCGATTAGGCGTACATTTCAACCACCTAAAACATTACTAAAAGGACAAAGAGAAAGAGAGCCACTACTTTGAACTAGTTTGTACTAATTCTGTCATATCCATGCTTCTTTTTTATTTTTATATTAAAAAATATTTTATTTTATTTAATAAATAATTTATAACTAAATTTATTTTAAATCTTTTGTTTCAAATGGGGCACATAATTGGGAGGGAGGAAAGTATTTTTACTCCTACTTTGTTATGCAAGAGAGCGCATAGGAAATGGCGAAGTACTAAAAAAGGAGAAGAGGAGCTCTTGTTGGATTATCACAACTTTCTCGTTCTTCTCTCTTTCTCTCTCTAAACACCTCTTGCCCACTTTCTCTCTCTATATATACACACACAGCTATAATCATGTATGTGAGGAACTGCTGCAGACTTTGTTCTTGCTGATAATTTGGTGAGAAATGATTCCACTTTTAGCTTCATTCCCATGTGTTTAAATTTCATTGTAAATGTTTTCCCTTTGGACTTTATGTTAGTTTACATGATTTGTTTGTTCTGCTGCTGCTCTTCAATCTTGTTTGTTACTTTTTGATTTTATATCTATACTTATGTGATAATTTTTAACTTAGATGAATTAATGGGTTATAAGCTTGTAAATTCTTGAAAATGGAATTCAATTATGATTCTTTTGGCAATGATTTTGGTCGATTTTTTGGCTTTTTTTCTTATATCTGTAATTTGGGAAAGTTTTTCTCCTTTTTGTTTCCTCCCTCTGATTCTGTTCTTGGCCGTTTCTCTTTACTTCTTGTTTAAGAATTCATTGTTCGTCAAGTAAATTAAGGTTAAAGAAAGCTGAAAAGTCTGAGTCTGAAATAGTGTAACTTTTCTTTTCTTTTTAAAAGTAATAATGGTATTATCTATTCAGAACTGTGTGAATTTCTCACTTGGTTACCTAGGACAGATTCTTCTGTTTTCTTTTTTTCGAGATATGTGGCTTTTGTGTTGTCTTTAGAGTCAGAAAATGGTTGTCCAATTAGCTCAATCCTTTTATTGTCTTCTCACTAACAGCAAGGGGCATACTTCCTTTTTATCCTATTAGAATTCGTCGGAATAATATTACTTTTAATGAATCTCTACCATTTCATTTTGTTGTTAGAGCTCTCATAAGTTGTGTATATGTTTTGATGATAGTACTTGGCTGTACACTCAACACATATGATCCAATTCATATGTCCAAAAAATAGTAAATAAGCTTACCTGCCTGTAAAGTTATTGTTTTTCCTGAATGATTCTCCCAAAGAAGGCCCTCTTCCTCTCAGTACTGGATTATGTTTTGTTCTTTATCTGATTCTAATGCTTTTTTTTTCTTCTTCTTCTTTCAGTTGGGTCCTGAGATGAAAGTATGCGTTTTCTATTGCAGCTGTTAAAATCCAGATTGTATCCAGCTACACCATCAGCTTTGGTATTTGTTGGACCGCCAAGATGACCATGAATACTCTGACTGTTGAAACTGTAGATACATTTGCTAGCTTGCTTGAACTTGCTGCCAATAATGACATTGAGGCTTTCAAGAGATGGATTGAGCGTGACTTATCCAGTATTCATGAGGTTGGACAGTGGTATGGGCGCCAAAAGGGCTCGAAGCAAATGGTTCTTGAGCATAGAACTGCATTGATGATTGCTGCTACATATGGTAGTATTGATGTTCTAAAGCTGATTCTATCTGTGCCTGATGTTGATGTTAATCGTTCTTGTGGACATGATAAGAGCACTGCCCTTCACTGTGCCGCGTCTGGTGGATCTCTGAATGCTGCAGAAACTGTCAAACTTCTCTTGGGAGCCGGTGCTGACCCAAAGTCTAAAGATGTCAATGGCCGTTGCCCTATTGATGTAATAGTTGTATCTCCTAACTTTCTTTCGGTTAAATCAAGCCTAGAAAACCTTCTGAAGACTGGTGGTATCAGGGACTGCGAGCTTAGGGTGTCAATAGCCACTTCAACCTCAAATTCCCCTCTGCGTTCGCCTTCTCGTGGAAATAGATCACCATCTTCTGCTTCAGACTCAAATTCTTCCCCAAAGAGTGCAAAGTCCAATGACACCCCTGTGTATATTATACCAGAAAAGAAAGAATACCCTACTGACCCCTCCTTGCCTGACATAAAAAACAACATCTACTCTACAGATGAATTCAGGATGTTCTCATTTAAGATCAGACCTTGTTCTCGTGCTTACTCGCATGATTGGACTGAATGTCCATTTGTCCATCCAGGCGAAAATGCTCGAAGAAGGGATCCTAGAAAGTACCACTACAGCTGTGTACCTTGCCCTGAGTTTCGCAAGGGAGCTTGCCAACGTGGGGACATGTGTGAATACGCTCATGGAGTCTTCGAGTGTTGGCTGCACCCTGCTCAATATCGAACTCGCCTTTGCAAAGACGGTACAGATTGTAACAGAAGAGTCTGCTTCTTTGCTCACACGCAAGAGGAACTAAGACCGCTTTATGTCTCTACTGGTTCTGCTGTTCCCTCACCTCGAGGGAGTACTGCTGCCAATGCTATGGATTTTGCTGCAGCCATGGGCCTCATACCTGGTTCTCCTTCCTCGGTCTCTGTCATGTCACCATCACCTTTCTCACCTCCAATGTCTCCCTCTGCTAATGGCATTTCAAGCATGGGTTGGCCCCAGCAAAATGTCCCTGCCTTGCACCTTCCTGGAAGCTTTCTCCATTCCAGTCGCTTGCGATCATCACTCAATGCTAGAGATATACCTGCTGCAGACCTGAACGCTTATCCAGATTTTGATGTGCAACGGCAGCTCCTAAATGAGTTTTCTTGCCTATCCCAGCGCAACATGAGTTCTAATTCTTTTAACTGTTCACCTCGTCAGATGAGCCATGCCCGAGCAAATCTTGAGGACTTATTTTCTGCAGAGAGCTCATCTCCTAGATACTCTGATCAAGCATTAGCTCAAGCTGGTTTTTCCCCTACCCACAAGTCAGCAGTTTGCAGTCAATTGCAGCAGCAGCAGAGCCTGTTATCTCCGATTAATACGAATTTCTCACCAAGAAACGTTGATAATCCTCTATTGCAGGCCTCATTTGGAGTTCCCTCATCGGGGAGAATGTCTCCCCGAGCAATGGAGCCAATCTCACCAAGAAGTCCCCGGGTCTCAATACTTGCTCAACGTGACAAGCAGCACCAATTTAGAAGTTTCAGCTCTCGTGATCTCGGCTCCAATGTTTCTGCTATTGTTGGGTCGCCGGCAGATACATGGGGTACAGCTATGGGAAAGCCAGACTGGGCTGTCAATACTGGAGAGTTCGGTAGGCTAAGGCGATCATCATCATTTGAGCTTGCTAACAATGGAGAAGAGCCTGATATTTCATGGGTTCAATCTCTTGTCAAAGAATCACCACCAGAGATGATGAAGGATAAATGTGTTCCTCATGTCTCTGGACCGACAGGTTCTGTTGCAGATCTTGGCGAAGGCTCTACGTCAAGCTCCCAGATCGATCAATCTGATCAACTGAGTGCATGGATGGAGCAAATGAAGCTTGATCAGTGAATGGCTCTGTAATAACATCCTAATTCTTTATTTTACCTAGTATTGATATCTTCAAAAAGTAAGGTTCTGGTAGATAGTAACTGAATTTGGTTCTAATGTTCTCGTCGTGTTTTCTTGGAAGCAAGGCAACTGTGAAGAGGAAAACAACAAGCAGAGAAAGGAGGTCCAAATTTCTTAAGAACATTGACTTTTCATTTTTATTTGAATTTATTATTTAAAGCAGGTAATAGCAGAATGGACCATTGAGAAATGATACCTAGCATAGGTGATTTTTCTCCTGTATCATTGTTTAATGTAGTCTAATTATTTAGAGAAGTTTTGCCTTATTTCATTGTACTGATATCAATGGTTGATCTTTGTGACAATTCACCATTGACATGAAGTTATTTCATTTGAAATTATATACTATATCTTTTGATTTTTTTAGATCCACCTTTATGTTGGGTGCAAGTAGAAAGACAACAAGATGGTTCTTTTAATGTTGTGTCTTGGAATAATTTTGGTGGTAACTAGTGGTCTAAAGGAAAGATATAAGTGGGAGAAACTGAGTGTTCTGATGTAACATTATATTCAAAGTTGTGGGAATTGGAATTCCATATAAATGTGTTCTATCCTTAAATAAATTTTAAAATAAGGCAGCTCGTTGCACAAAACATCCGTGTTCATGCAGGATCCGGGGAAGGATTGCACTCCAAGGAGGTGTGATGTATGCAACCTGTCCTGATGCAAGCATCAACAGCTACTTATACGGCTCGAAACCGTGACCTATATATCACAAGAATATAACTTGATCGTTGCTCCGGGCTCCCCTTCATATTCTATCCTTAAATAGCCTTATCTTTCTTTGTGTGTCCAAGTTCCAAGTTCCAACAACATGAAAGATATGGCCATAAAAAGAAAATCGAAAAAGTAGAAGGAGAAAGATTGAAGGTGCTTATCCTCTTGGAAAGCTCATTTTATTCCTTGTAATTCAATTTTATGAAAAAAAACCTATGCCATTGATCTTGCATTAACGAGGTGGTTGAAATATAATCACATGGAATCATCTTTTCTTTATTTTATTAAAACCCAGATGACATCGTATTGATAATTTAAAATATGACGAGATAAACAATCGAGGATTGTGGTGAGATGGATAAGATATATCTACCTTTAATTAGAGATTTTAAGTTCGAATATGGAATCGAAAAATCTCGGTAGGAAGCATGTTTCCTTTTAATGAGCTAGCACAAATCGAGATTAGCCTAGGCCCCAAAGCGAATACGAACATGGTTGAGAAATAAAACAAAAATATGGTGAGATAAAGCTCATTAAAAGAACTTTTATCTTTCAGTATTTTAGATGAAAACTATTTTTCAATAGAAAACTTTAAGCCTGAATCGCATTATTCTAAATTATCATCTTCTAAAAAGAAACAAACATGTTTACTTATTTTTGGGATAAGTAAGATCGTAATTCTTTAAGATTATGCTAATAACATATCACTCACTAAGCAGAAAAAATGAAAATTGTTATAAATATATATTATATTATGGATGTTCATTTCGTACTCCGTTGTAAATAAGATTCCTGAAGAAACTTATCCATACGAGACTCCGTCGTAAATATGTTTATCTATTTAGTACTCTATTGCAAATAAACCTTCTGAAAAAGCTTATCATTTCAACTCTATTATGGATAAATATTACACCCGGAAGAAGATTATATATATCTGGTACAATAGCAGCTTACAAGCAACTTACAATTAGCTTACACAACAGCTCACAGTAGCAGCTTGCAGTGGCAGCTTACGCAGCAACTTGCAGTAACTTATATAGTAGCTTCCTTTTTCTATAAATAAAGGAGATTTCAATTCATTATGTATATAAATTTGAAGTTGAATAATATATCGTTCTCTCTCTCTATACTTGCCTTCAGTGTATTTACTTTACAGTCTTTATTTTATAACAAAAATTAAATTTTTATTCATAGAATATGTGCATTTTAAATTGGTAAAAATAGCAGGTATTTTGTAAAATTAATTTAGATACACACAAATTAGCTACATCACGTTGTATTATTAAAAATATTATATATACAAAAAGAGCTTTTGTGAAAGTCGAGAAAGCATTCGCATTATTTTTACATGGTTTTGGGTGTCTCAGTAATAGTGACCTTTCCTTTCCCCATTTCTAACTTTTTCGTACTTAACGAACACAAAAGACAACTTAGTAAATGGAGAAATTAAAGAAAGAAAACACAAGACTAGACAGGGCAAAATTTATTGTGAGTTTTTGACGTGGCTAAAAATGCATAATACAGCCAAATGAAGAGATGTTAAATGTATTCTATTTGTTTTTTCCTTTTTTTTTTCTTTCTAATTTTAATTAGTCCTTTCCATGTGTTTATAACTTAGATATATTTAATTAAAAATGCTGTACCATAACCGATTATGAATGAAATAATTAGATTCTTATGGAGAATATAACCATCTTATTCAACTATATTCCCGAGTAAATTAATATGGCATGCGACAAGAGTTTATTATCTATGCATTTTAAAAAGAGTAAAAATTACTTAAACTCTTTTTAAAATAAGTTCCATCCTATCCGTTTTCCTTCTTGCCTTTTGGTGTAATTTGTCCATAATTGCCTAATTGGCATCTTTTACCATATAAACTAAATAGTTGTTAAAGGACAATAATAAAACAATTGAAGTGACACTTTCAGATTTACATAGATAAAACTTATCCCACAACCATATAAAAGTACACACAGTTTTCGTCTTTTTTCATACAACAACAACAACAACAACAACCCAGTATAATTTAACATGTGGGGTCTGACGAGGGTAATATGTACGCAGACCTTGCCCCTACACCGGGGGCAGAGAGGCTGTTTCCAGGAGACCCTCGGCTCAAGACATCAACAAGAGACGATAAGTTAGTACTATCAATAGAGTCATACTAAAAATAACATAAAATACACAACATAACACAAAATAACAAAATAGCATCAATATAAAAAATATGAAATAGATGAAAG
>MU666860.1:130514-163478 GCA_026770625.1 Nicotiana glauca
ATATATATATATATATATTTTTTTCCCTCTACTTTCTAGAGTTATTATTCAATTCTTTTAAGATTTCCAGATTTTCTAAAACATATTTGTTAAACTCTCACCAACTTCTTCTTCTTCTTGGATTCTATTCTCCTCTAGCTCAATTATATTAGTAATTTGTTTATCTACTATAAATTCTTCCTATTTTTGGGGATTGTATTAAAGTTTCAATTCTTCTCTTTTTTTTGGTATTTTAATATGCGGATTGATATTTCTTTGTCGACATATTAAAATTCTAATAAATTAAAAAAGATAATACATATACTTACAAACAAAAGATATTAAGAATTTATTTCCAGATGAAAGTAATAAAAAAAGTGTAGAACAATTGAACCTAGTTTGACAAATAGTCATAGATAACTTGATATTACTTTTGCTATTTCAATATTTTTGGTGCAATGCCGGGAAAGCTTGACAAAAAAGGAGTTCGAAATTGTTTTCTGCTATCATATTTGGCATAATATTTTATGAGACAATTGACTTATAAGTCTAGAAAGGCTAAAAGGAATATAAAAGATTAAGTAAAAACTAGTTTAATGAGAAAGTAATAAAAGTAACGCGGGTCTTGTGATAATAATCATAATATATAAAGGAGACAAGAAATATATTCACACGTAAGTTACTATTTTTATTCCTAAATTATCTCTATCGGTCCCATAATTTCCTTATTTATGAAAGAAATACTTTTTTTTATATATATATATACTAAATATTTTTAAGAAAAAATTCATCAAATACAAATACAACTATTTAATACAATACTAGAAAATTTGGGGCCCCTCTAGATATGGGGCCTCAAGCAATTGCTTGAGTGGCTTTACCCTTGAGCCGCCCTTGAATTATACATAAGTTGCATAACATTTCGCTATGCAGTTGTTTCCCTAGAGCCTTAGTTAGAATGTCTGGAACTTGCTCTTTGCTGGCAACATGTTCAGTCTTGATTAACCCCTACTATGGTTTTTTCCAGATGAAATAACAGTTTATCTCTATGTGTTTGGTACGCTCATGTTATATGGGATCCGATGCTATTTGAAGAGCTGCCTTGTTATCACAAAATAACTCCATTGGTAGACCAACCTCCATTCCAGTTCCTCTAAAAACTCATGCAACCAAACCAGCTCTGCTACTATAGTTGCCATACTCCTATACTCAGCCTCAGCTTAGCTTCTTGATATTGTACTCTGCTTCTTGGACCTCCAGGAAATTAGTGAGTCTCCCAGCTTTATATAAAAATCAGTAATAGACTTTCTAGACACCATACAAGATGCCCAATGAGCATCACAAAAGGCAGTGATCTTCCTGGACTTGTTGCTGCTCATCAGAAGTCATAGGCCTGGCTGAATTTTCACATATTTAACCACCGTTAATGCACCTTCATAGTGTGATTCTTTTGGAGCATGCATAAACTGGCTCAATGTTGGAATACAAAGGTTATATTTGGTCGTGTGATTGCAAGGTAAAGCAGTCTTCCCATCAATCTCTAATAGGGTCTTCTGTCTTCTAGCTCTTTATCATTGTCAAGTTCAAACAACTTGTCATACTTCAAACTAGTGAGCTTCTGATTCTGCTCCAAATGGGTTATAGCTGGCTCCTCCCCCCCAAGACTCATTTTGATATCAACTCTAGAGCATATCTTCTCTAGTTCATGAGTATACCTTTGAATGATGTGGTAAATTCTATCCCCAATAAATACTTTAACTTATCCAAGTATTTCATTTTGAAGTTGTTATTAAGGATGTGCTTTACCTCTTGTATCAGCTTTATGTCACTACCTGTAATAAAAATAATCATCAACATACAATAATATTATGACAATGATGTGTATCCTACCTTTTAGTAAACATGGAATAATCCAACTTGCTTTGAGTAAAACCTGAGTTGATAAGAACAGTGGTAAGCTTCAAGTTCCATTGCTTACTTGCTTGTTTGAGGCCATATAGGGATTTGAGGAGCCTGCAAACCTTATTCTCCTCTAGCTACCAAATCCATGTGTCAAGGACATATAGATTTCCTCAAACAAGTCTCCCTGAAGGAAGGCATTGTAGACATCCATCTGGTAGAGCGTCCAACTATGCTGAGTAACTAAAGGCACAATGCATCTAACAATTACCATCTTCACTAAAGAGAGAAGGTATAATGGTAATCCAAACCCTCCTGTTGGGTAATACCTTTGTCCACCAGTCAGGCCTTATAGCTCTCCGCAGTACCATCTGCCTTATACGTTAACTTGTATACCCACTTACATCTAATGGGTGTTTTACCTACATGCAAATCCACCACTTCCTATGTATGATTGTTAGTGAGGGCCTCAATTTCTAGCTTCATAGCCTGAATCCAGTTGCTATCCTTGGAAACTTGCTCAAACGAAGTATGTTCAGTAATAGAGGAAAGAGCTGTCAGGTATGCTTGATAGTAAGAAGAAAGGGAAGAATAAGATAAAGAGGCAAAGATTGGATAAGGGGTGACAAAAGAGTGGACATAATCTGTGAGCCATATGGGAGGTTTGGTTGTCCTAGTGGACTTTCTCAAAGGTGGTAGTGGTACATGAGATGAGTGAGAACTGGAGGCAAATGATAGGAGAGTAGATGCAGGTTGAGAGATAGGTGAATAAAGAATAGGTGAGTCAACAAATGGTAAGGAATCAATGATGCTTTGCTCAGGAGGTTGAGGAACTGGGCAGTTTGAAAAAAGAATCATCTATGAATGGTAGAGAAGTGAAAAAGGAGGTCGATATTTCAAGGAAGGTGGACCTGGAAAATCTGAAAAGGAAGACTGACTCTCTAAAAGACACATCTCTACTAACAAAGAAGGAGCCAATGATAATATTTTACAGTTGGTATCCTTTTTGAGTGTCTGAATAGCCCTTAAACACATCTGGGATCACTTTAGAAAAGAATTTGTCAGTAAAGTTGGATTTGGTTGCATAACATTAATAGTATGTTATATTTATGTAGTTTAGCTACTATTTACGCTCCAACTTAGCTATACTTTATTGTTATATGAATGTTAAATGACAACGAATGGATCTAATTATGAACTTTGTGCTTTGCCGGAGCAACTCCTGGCTTTGAGGACATTAAAGAGTGTTTTGGAGTTAATTTGGAGCAAGGAAGGCCAATCGGAGATGAGCGCACGCAAAAGAAGAAAAAAAATGGAAGGCAGAACTGAACTCCAGGAGCGCGGGCCATTCACAGCCGCGATCAGGCTGCACTCCTTAGGAAGAAAGGAAGTCAATATGCGCGGTCCATCCGCAGTCCAACCGCGGCCGCGCCAGTCCTTCCGAGGATATTTATTTCAGGGGTAAATTCGTAAGTTCATAGGCAAATCTCCTTGACCTATAAGAAGACCAGCTTGCCCAAAAAAGAAAGTTTGAGCTTTTTGAAGGGATTTTGAAGGCAAAAACAGGCAAGAAGCAAGGCGGAGGATTCGGCACAGAGTTTTTACCCTTCTTCCTCTTGTTTTTATTATTGATGATAAATTCTATTGATATGATACATAGCTAAACTCCTAATCTAGGGTTTTGATGGAACTTCTTGGAAGATGAATTTCTTGTTATGTTAATTTAGATTTGCCATAATATTTTCTTTGATTGTTCAACTATATTGTGACTGCTATTGATTGAAGGGCCCTAATTGACTGTGCCTATTTAGTATGTATTACTCGGGGGAGAGTTCATATTTAGGTAGCTGTTCAAAAATACCACTCCTAACGTATACGAGGGATCAATACAAAGTGTTTAAGGTGGGATTAGGATAATAAAACCATGGGTGCGATCTAAGTGAGCTATAACTAAGGCCATCTAGCGTAATTCAGGAGAATATGTCTAGTATATTGTTATAATTACTCAGGAGAGAGTTACAACAGTCAGAGTGCTCATGATCGATAGAGAAGACTTAGGCAAATTTATAGCAAACATAGCTAAAAGGATTTCGACAAGAGGGGAAATCAGAACCTTAGACCATTCCCATTCTTGCTCACAACCCATTTATAGTTTGTTCTTAATTACTGCACTTTCATTACATAATATTTAGTTAGTAAACATCCAACCTATTGCTTAAATATCTCTGAAGATTGAATAAGTGAATTTGTGTTAGTCCAATAGCTGTGATTGATAGGTTAATTCCCTATGGGATTCGACTTTGGACTTGTTAACCGGAATACATTTGCAGCGATCGCTTTGTCCTTTTTTATAAGGCATAGATGGATGTGATTAAATTTTGGTGCCTTTGCCGGAGAATTAACGGTCTTATTAATTGCAGTAAATAGAAGTGCAAAAATTCTTAATGTAGTCAATTTTTTTCAATTTAAACTGATCATTGAAATTCTAACATTTGTAGTCGTAGATGTTATATGTGCATGCCTAGAAACTCCTCAAGAAATGGTGAATTGTTTGAAGAATTATCATATCCTGAGAAAGTTTTCAAGGCATTGAATCATGCAAACAGGAAAGACAAACAACAACAAAACTCAACCGAACAAATTGAACCAGGTATGGAAGACGATAATCCAAACAACAGAGACAACGTGAATGACCCAAACGATTAGGGTGTGGTACCTCTTGTGCTAGAAGCGACATTATATGATCGGACACAACCCACCGTTGATAACTTAGCAACTGCCATTGTAGTCCCTCAGATACAAGTAAATTCATTCCAGATCACAAATAACCTGCTATATTTGTTTCAGAACAAGGGACTGTTCTCTGGGTCATACGTGAAGATCCTTAGCAGCATCTAAAGAATAAGCTGTCAATCTGTGCCATGCAGAGGCAACATAACGCTACACCGGAAGCAATATAGCTGTTATTGTTTCCATTCTTAATGACGGGAGCCGCTCAGATTTGGCTAATTTACTCCCCATAAACTCCATCACTACTTGGGAAGAATTAGTTAAGCAATTTGTGAACAAATTTCACCCATCCAACAAGATTGCTCAACAAATTGATGAGATATTGAGCTTCAGACAGAAACCAACAGAGACGTTACAAGAAACGTGGGATAACGTGGGAGAGATTCAAGGGTCTGCTGGTTACTTGTCCACATCATGGTATTCTAGAGCAGATATTAGACCAGAGGTTTTACATGGGTTTGGAAGATAGCTTGAAGGACAATGTCGATGCTTCAGCAGGTGGAGCATTTTTGAGCAAAACGTTTAGAGAAAGCAAGATTCTACTTGACAAGGTGCATGATAGCCATCTTCACAGATATGGTAGAGGAGATAATGGAGGTTTTCATGGTTGACTTCTCAGTGGTGGGGAACTCAATCAATGATTTCCTTGTGAACTTGAGAAGAGTTTTGAAACGGTGTATCGAGACTAATCCGGTACTCAACTGGGAAAAATGCCATTTCATGGTACATTAAGGTATAGTCTCGGGGAACCTAGTGTTAAGTAAAGGTATTGAGGTGGATCGTGCAACATTTGATGTGATATAAAAGCTTCCACCACCCACCTTCGTCAAAGAAATCAGAAGTTTTCTTGGGCACGCCGGTTTCTATAGGAGATATATAAAAGATTATTCCAAACTTACTAACCCCTTGTGTAACTTGCTTGAAAAAGATCACCCTTTTGTATGTTCTGATGACTGCAAGGTAGCTTTTGAGGAATTAAAGAAGAGTCTGGTAATAGCACCTATCATAGTCGCTCCCGATTGGGAGAAACCATTTGAGCTGATGTGTGATGCGAGTGATTATACTGTGGGAGCAGTTCTTGGGTAGAGAAAAGATAAAATTATGCATCCAATATACTACGCAAGTAGAACATTGAGTGGAGCCCAACTAAATTACATTGTAACCGAGAAGGAGATGCTGGTAGTGGTGTTCGCATTTGACAAGTTTAGGTCATATCTGATAGGCTCGAAGGTAATTGTTTATACTGACCATACTGCTCTCAGGTACTTAATTGAGAAGAAGAGTCAAAATCGCACCAGATTCGGCGGGTGCTACTACTACTAGAATTTGATTTGGAGATCCGTGACCGAAAGGGAACAAAGAACTAAGTAGCTGATCATTTATCTAGGCTGGAAGGAGTTGTAAAGAAGGTTGAGGTAGAAGAGATTCTGGAAACTTTTCCAGATGAATAACTACTAGCCACGAGTCTTGAGGAAGTGCCATGGTATGCAGACATTGCAAACTACCTGGCGAGCGGTATTGTTCTTATGACCTTTCCTCTTTTCAAAAGAAAAATTTCTTTCATGATTGTCACATTTATTATTGGGATGAGCCTTATTTGTTCAGTATTTGTGTTGATATCATGATTCGGAGAAGTATGCCCGAGATAGACTAGTCTTCTATTTTGTAGGCATGCCACACATCACCATATGATGGGCACTTCAGGGGATTAAGGACAACTGCGAAAGTCTTGGAGTCAGGCTTCTACTGGCCAACACTGTTCAATGATGCACATCTATGGGTAAAGGGGTGTGATGAGTGCCAAATAACCGGGAATATTTCCCGATGACATGAGATGCCGATGAACCCAATTCAAGAGGTAGAAGTGTTTGATGTATGGGGGATCGGCTTCATGGGGCCCTTCATTTGATCATATAGCAACAAGTACATACTCGTCGCTATGGACTACATGTCCAAATAGGTGGAAGCTTCAGCACTCCCTACAAATGATGTAAATGGGTTAATTGTTTTTTTTGAGAAAGAACATATTCACCCGATTTGGCACCCCAATTACAATAATCAATGACGGAGGCACTCACTTTTGTAATCGAGCCTTCGCAAAGTTGTTGGAGAAGTATGATATACACCACAAGGTGTCCACCCCATATCATCCACAAACAAGCAGGCAAAAGGAAGTCTTGGATAGAGAAATAAAGAGTGTGCTGACTAAGACTGTGAATGCTACTAGAATAGATTGGGCGAGGAAGTTAGATGATGCATTTTGGGCTTATCGAACCGCTTTCAAAAATTTAATAGGCATGTTGCCATACAAGTTGGTGTTTGGAAAGGCATGTCATTTACTAGTAGAGTTGGAGTATAGAGCTTGGTGGGCGTTGAGACAGTTGAATCTTGATATTGAAGCTGCGGGAACAAGTAGAGCAACGGGTTTGCACGAGCTTGATGAGTTCAGGTATCACGCTTTTGAGAGCACAAGATTATATAAGGAGAGAATGAATATGATACATGATAGAAATATTATTGAGCGAAATTTTAAACTTGGAGATACAGTATTGCTATACAACTCACGATTGAGGTTATTTCTGGGCAAATTAAAATTATGATGGTCAGGGCCGTTTTGTGTGGTTGAAATTCACCCCACGAGTGCTGTAGAGATTGCTGCAAGTAATGACTCTCACATATTCAGAGTTAATGGGCATGGATTGAAACATTATGTGGGCATGGATGAAGCAGAGGTAGTGTCAGTGACCCATTTGATCGAGCCTCTAATGTTGAGCATACTTTCAATACGCTTATTTGCGTCGTGCCGCGATGTTAAATCAGGTGCTTCATGGGAGGCCACCCATTGATCTGTTGTATTAGTCGTGCTACAACATTAACTAAGGCTCTTGTTGGGAGGTAACCCAATGCGTAGTGGATTTTAGTATAGTTAGAATTTGTTTTTTTTGAGGTACTAACAAGTGCAGGTGAGTTTAGGTGAGTGATAAGTCCACCAGGCACTGAAGGGATAGGTAAAGTGGAGCGCAAGAAAAAAAAAATCTCGAAGGCCAGGTCCGTGGCCGCGGATCAATCGCGATTGGATCGCGCAGATTGATGACCATACTGCCTTAGGACTACTACAGCATGCGCGGCCGCGGTTAGACCGCGGTTGGACGGTGCAAATCCCCATCTGTTCTGCCTCACATGCGCGACCGCGCTTGGACCGTAGACCGACCGTGTACGGAGTGCCGTCTACAATCTTAGTTATCTTTTTTTTTATTATTTACTTATTTTTTGTTTTTTTCTAATATTATAATTACTAATAGTCCCCCCCAACCGGATATCCCCTACCCCATCTCTCTTAACTCCTATTCACGATCCCCCACCCCAAACCCTGCCTTACAAAATCAAAAATCACACTCAATTACACTCTCCCACCACAGCTTCAATTTCCACCACTCCACCCTTTTAACATCTTCCACCCACATAACACACGTACAACTCCACCAGGTAAGGGCACTTGTTTAAATTATTGTTGGATTGTTTGAGTTCTTAGTTATGTAGTAGTTTTCTTCTTCTTTTGTAGTAGATTTCTTTAGTATTATGCTCGAGTTACCCTAGTGGGTTTGTCAAGGTTGTAGTAGATGTATCTCTAACATGTGTGGTTGACATTGGGTTATTTGTGGTTGAGTTTGGATTATCAATTTGTTATTTGGGGATTCTGGTGAATTGTGCACAGCAAGTGTTTGTTTAAATGCCACATTGAGTTTTAAATGTAAATTATGATCAATTGTGCTGGTGAAGTCCGAGTAGCTGCCCTTGGCTCACTTATTTTGTGTTTCGCTGATAGTGATATTTGTTTCAAGTGTTATGACGCCATCAAAAAACGGAGAACCACAGATGCATCCTCTAGTGGCTAAGATGGATCCTCCAGGCCACGAGCTTGAACTCCTGCTCATCAGTATGATAGCTCCAAGTTCGTCTCCAGCGCAGCTCATGACCGTTTTGGTCACAAGGCATCCAAGAAGCCCATACCGGAGAGGCATATTAATATAGGGTCTCTCCAATATGATTGTCCTAACATGTACAATGAATTGGTCCGGCGCAGGCTGGATATTTTCTTTGAAGAACCGGATGAAGCTAATTTTATGGTTGTGCAGGATTTTACGCAAACCTTCAAGAACATGTGAATGGTGTTTGCACGGTGCAAAAGAAAAATATGTACGCATCTGTTGAGGCCATTTGGAGAGCGTACTGGCTGCCCAGGTTCGGGCAGAACCCTGGGGCAGAGCACTACTATGAAGCCCTTGACAGACTATTCACCACGTGAGATTTGTTCTTTGAAACAATATGTGTGCCCAACAAGGAGGTTGTATGGATTCTACCTAGGAAGAAGTTTCATTTGGCGGCACTCACATTTGAAGGGAAATGTTAGATGTATGTCATCAATAGCCGCCAGCTCCCTTCTTCCAACACCACTGAAGTGAATGGTCGCAGAGCTGCATTGATATGGCGTTTCATAAATGACCACAATTTTGACTTGGCCAAGATTATTTAAGAAGAGATGTTCATCCGTTGTCCAGTGCGGTGGTATGGTTTCTTCTTCCCTTCCCTAGTCACTAGATTATGCCGAGCAGCACGGGTGCCGGAGAACTTGAGCGTGGATGGAAAAGTGAAAAAAGAAGCAAAGTTTCGGGCGGATAAAGTGACTATTTGGAAGGACCCTGTGGAACCTGGAGGTTCTAATAGTGATGATTTTGATAAAACCAAGGAGGGAGATGATATGCGGGATGAAACAGGGGTTGATTCGCCCACCCATGAGCAAGTTACAAAAGTCGAAAGACCGTTCGGGGTTGTTCGGAATACGCAGCTGGCAGCCTTAGAGCAGGAAATGACATGACTGCTTACTACTGTCACAGACATAGGGACTAGAGTTGATGTCTTTCTCACCCAAAATTCTAAATCATAGAATAAAATCATGGGCTGGCTGCGTGCGCTGGGGAGGGCGTGTCACTTAGCCCCCGGCACTATCTCCGATAAAGATTGGTCTTCCAGGGAAGTTCCTTTGCCTCGCATTATTTTCCTTTTTTTTATGACATGAGGAAATGACATCTTTTTAAGTGTAGGGTGGCAGATACTTTGTTTGTATGTTGTGTATATATATAATGCAGCTTTTTGACTTGTCCCGACGACGGATATCACTCGACGGGTTTTTTGAGGGTCTAAGTCGATATATAGTAAAAAAAGAATTTCTTTGGTAGGTAATGTATTAATTACCCCTTAGTTTTTCTTTGGACCGCGGTTCTTTTTCAAGAATTTTTGTTTGAACCGGTTTAGTTAGTTTTAACTTTTTAGTTAGGTACTTGTGGGCTATGGGCTGATATGAAAGGAGGATCTCTTAATGTCATTATGCCTTGAATACAGTAGATAATTTTGTGTTACACTGAGGCTCAATTGTTGATTCTTGTTAAAGTGTCTTAAATTGTATGTTCTTAACTTGGCTTATATACTCTGACTAGAGTATTTCGATAATCCAATCTGGAGTGAGTCACGTGCCATGTGTGTGTGAGGATTTTTGTATTCTGTGCACTGCATTTGATGCCTAAAACTTGCCCTATGTGTCTATAAAGCGAAATAGTAGTTTTGTTCAGTCTTGGAAATTATATAGGCGTTTATTTGTTGAGCCAACTATGTATAGTCTATCCGCCTAATTTTATGTATCTTAGTTAACCCCTTTGAGCCTGTAATCTTGTTTCTTTGGCAACCATATTACAATCTCTACCCATTTGTTCGAATTAACCATCTATTTGAACCTTTTAACCTCTTACGAGCACTTGACTTGTTATGAACTTGGTAAAAGTTAAAGTGTGGGGTGGATGGTTTGGCTTTTGAGTGAAACTTTTACCAAGTTCCTAGTTATATAGTAGTGTGGTGTTGATAGTAGGCTATATTTATGTAATTTAGCTACCATTTACGCTCCAACTTAGCTATACTTTATTGTTATATGAATGTCAAATGACAACGAATGGATCTAATTATGAGCTTTATGCTTTGCAGGAGCAACTCCTGGCTATGAGGACATTAAAGAGTGTTTAAGAGTTGAGCAAAGAAGGCCAATTGGAGATGAGCGTGCACCAAAGAAGAAGGAAAAATGGAAGGCAGAACTGAAATCCTGGAGTGCGGGCCATCCGCGGCCGCGCTCCTCAGGCAGAAAGGAAGTCAATATGTACCGCCCATCTACGGTCCAACCGCGGCCACGCTCGTCCCTCCAAGGAATTTTATTTTAGGGTTAAATTCGTAAGTTTAGAGGCGACTCTCCTTGACCTATAAGAAGCCCAGCTCGCCCAAAAAGAAGGTATTAAGGTTTTTGAAGGCAAGAACAGGCAAGAAGCAAGGCGGAAGATTCGGCACAGAGTTTTTACCTTTCTTCCTCTTATTTTTATCATTGATGATGAATTCTATTGATATGATTGTGAAAACGATTATGCAGAGCTAAACTCCTAATATAGGGTTTTGATGGAACTTCTTGGAGGATGAATTTCTTGTTATGTTAATATAGATTTTCCATAGTATTTTCTTTATTTGTTCAACTATATAATGATTGTTGTTAATTGAAGAGTCCTCAATTGACTGTGCCTATTTAGTATGTATTACTCGGGAGAGTGCATATTTAGGTAATTGTTGAACAACACTACTCCTAACGTATATGAGAGATCAATACGAAGGGTTTAAAAGTGAGATTAGGGATAACAAAATCTTGGGTGCGATCTAAGTGAGCTGTAACTCAGGCTATCTAGCATAATTCAGGAGAATATGTCTAGTATATTATTGTAATTACTCGGAAGAGAGTTACGACAATCAGAGTGCTCATGATCGATAGAAAAGACTTAGGCAAATTTATAGCAAACATAGTTGAAAGGATTTCGACAAAAGGGGAAATCAAAACTTTAGACCATTCTCATTCTGGCTCACACCCTGTTTGTAGTTAGTTCTTAATTACTGCACTTTCATTACATAATATTTAGTTAGTAAACATCCAATCTATTACTTATATATCTCTGAAGATTAAATACGTGAAGTTGTGTAAGTCCAATAGCTGTGATTGACAGTTAATTCACTGTGGGATTTGACTCCGGACTTGTTAACCTGAATATATTTGCAGCGACTACTTTGTCCTTTTTATAAGGCATAGTTGAGCTTCATAACATAAAAAACCACTTTGAGATGTTGAACTAAAGGAGGTGTACCATAAAAAGCCTCATAAGGAGATTTACCAGAAAGAACCGAGAAAGGTAGTGTGTTTATTAGGAATACAACAGTGAGAATACATTCACCCCAAAATTTTAAAGGTGCATAAACTTGAAACATGAGTGTCCTTGCCATCTCAAGCAAGTGCATGTGTTTCCTCTCAGCTATCCTATTCTATTAAGGGGTATGAACACATGAACTTTGATGCACCACTCCAAAATAAGTAAAAAGCATGGTACATTGAGAATTAAAAAATTCAAGTCCATTGTCTGATCTAATGATCTTGATAGAAGCAGAAAACCAACTTTTAATCAAGGTAAAGAAATTTCTGAGTAAAACAATGACATCACTTTTCATTCTCATCTACTAAACCCAAGTCATTCTAGAATAGTCATCAACAATAGTAAGGAAATATCTGTAACCATTATAAGTACATTGTCTATATTGACCCCACACATTCATATATACAAGCTCAAAAGGAGAGATAATTTTAGAAGTACTAGTAAGAAATGAAAACCTAGTTTGTCTTGCCAAAGGACAAATTGTACATGACAAAGACTCTTTATTGGACAAGTGACTTTGTAAAAAAGAAGGTTTCTGAAGAACAACAGCTGGTGCATGACCATATCTCTGGTGCCACACTGAGAATTGATTAGATTAAGTAGAAGAGAAACAATGTTGAGAAGATACAGGAAAAATTGAAGTACCGGAAACAAATGCTTTGACATGTGATGGCTTCTTGGTAGGTTAAAGTAAGTATAGAACATACTTCTCCTTACTAATCCCCTTCACCTTTCCAGTATGAAGGTCCTGGAAGATGCAAAAATCGGGATAAAGACCTTATTTTCAACGTTATTCTATCTATGTAATAAAGAATAATACATTATGCCGGTCCTCCAATACATACTTAGTCTGCAAATGATGTGTGTAATGTTAGATGAAAGTAGTGTTAATATAATGGTTAAACAAATAAGAATTGTATTAAAACCTTAAATTGATAGAACATTTTCTCCACGAGCTCCGGTGAAAAATAACTCGAAGTCGTATAGGGTGTATCATACAACCGGTCAAGAGCTTCAACCTGCAATATAGAAATATATTAAATAAACAAGACTAGCTATTATAATTTACGAAAAATAAAGAAGTAATAAATAAATCTTACCCATTGCCCTCAGGACTGATAATCATCATATGATAACGATCATACCGCACTGCATCTGAATCATCATCCTCTTGCGTATCTGAAGTGTGCATAGAAGGGGAGGCATCTGGCTTAGCGCAAATATCCCAAAGGCAAAGTCTAGAAATGCTAAGAGATGCACTCCTTGGAGAGGGAGATGGGGTCACTGACGAAGATGGCTGTTATCTAGACCCCTATTGTGAACCAGACCCCTGTTGCGACCCGGGTGGCTATAATCTAGATGGATACGATCCAACTGGTGGTGAACAAAAGAGCTAATGATGGGCATATCACCACATGGCCCTGTGACTGCTGACTCGGCGTAGCCATGTAATTATATGCAGGATTATGTGAAGGAATTGGGGTACAACCCTATGGTGGAGACTGATAAGAATACTACTAGTAGGGTGAATCGTAGGTGGTATGATGGGTATATGGATGTGGTGGAAAAGATGCGTGTCTAGAAGATTGTTGTCGACCATCTGCAGCGGAGGGATGCAAATATAGAAGGGAAGGAAGCGAGGGTGTAGCACTATCCTCATGATCAATACGCCTCTACCCCTACCCGTCATCTGCATAAATTCTAAAAAATGTTAGAATTAAGAGTATAAATCTATATAAGCTGAGAGAGCTGGAAAAAACTAACATACTAGTCGTATTCGAAATATCCTTCATCGTCCGAATATTCTTCCTAGCTCTTCACTTATTTCATTTATATCAGTTGATTCTTCGTTTTTCATTCTCTATGGTTGTTATTTCCTCCATATCAACTTCTTCTAATATGCGTTGAGGATGCTCCAAGTCATTTTCTAACTAATCTTCCACCATTTGGTTAGTAATTGAGGTATCGTTTAGGTAAGCAACATCCAGCATATTCTCAACTTTCACCCTACCAACAAGCTTAGTTTTGATTACAACCAACCAATCAGACTTATCCCTTTGCAATGGATATGGAGCATAGTACCTTGCCTACCATTTTTTGTAATTATAAAAGGATCACAACGATCATACTCCCTCTTTTTATTAACATCAATTATGTTGTACTACGAGTGTATATTTGTAACTCTTCTAGGTGTTGGGTCAAACTACTTGCATCGGAAAAGTATGATCTTCTTATTTGGACAACGTGAATATGATAATTCTAGAATCTCTTTGATCACACCATAAAAATGATTTTTCCTATTTTGTTTGTCTTCACCACCTTTAACGCACATCCCACTATTTTTTTTATTTTTTATATTTGGAGTATTTCTCGATGTGAAATTTGTAACAATTCACCAAATACTTAGACATACTTATAACCATAGGTGCAGGTCCCCAAGATATATCTTTCAAAAATTAATTAACACTGTTATTTGAATTATTGACCTACATGCAGTGTTAAAAAAATCACAATTGAGCAAGTATATTCACATGTGACAAAATATGTATATTCACATGTGAGAAGGTATGTAAGGTGCTCTTACACACTCTTTAAACCATACTCAAATGTAAAATATACAACATCATCGCCAAATTAACTCACGAAGTCACTAAGCGACACTTGAAACTTTTGTTAGTTGCATCAAACTAATTAAATAATAGTCCATGTTAATTAATATTAAGTCAACAATTACTTAAGAAAGGGTTGAACTTTCGGACAATTTAGCAATATATGTTGAAGCTGATTTGTACTCCATACTACTTAGGCTTCTTTTTAATCGATTTTTTGAACCTCGACATGGTTGATTGAATACGAAGATTGGTGGATATAATGAATCATTATCAATCATGATATTGTGCCGATTCGGTCTATTTCGAGAACATGGCACATGACTCTTGAAGTAGTAAGAACAAAAAATGGGCAGTTTTCTTTCCAAGAAAGGCTTCGCATATAGATCTCTCAATCCTATTCCTCTGTTCAACAAATCGTTTAACTTGCTGATAGTCCTGCGCAGTGTCATATAAGACAATAACATTAAAGAAAATTATAAGAATGAATATCATTACCTCTCAAATGGATACATCCACCTGCATTGAACTAGCCCTCCAAGTCGTGCTCGTGTACAAGGTGAATTGGAAAATGTTCTATCACATCAAAAAAACCACATGAAAAAATCCTTTCCAACTTACTACTGATTACAGGAATGCTCCGATTCATTTGAAATAGATTTTATTCCCTTAATGTGGTAGAATATAAGTCTTTAAAAAATAAACTTATCTCTATGACGGATTTTCAGATTCTTTCAGGCAAATCACAAAATTCAATAGAGATTAAAGTTTTCACAAAGATATGGCAGTCATAACTTTTCATATGAGTCAGCTTTCTTTTAACCATATATGCACGTTTTACCAAGGTTTGAAGCATATCGCTCAGACATCTTTAGGTTCGTAACCCACTCACAAATCCGTCGTCTTTGTTCCTAAGTGAATGTGTAGCTAGCCTTGGGCTTGGACACCTCTCCATTGTTCGCTGAATGGAAATGTAATTTAGGTCACCTGCAATATTCTTGTAAGTCCAGTCTAGCCTTCGGGTTTTCTTTTGTCTTACTTTTATCATCCATCACTGTATTGAACAAATTGTCAAAATAGTTCTTCTAAATATGCATGACATCAAGATTCTATCGGAGAAGATTATCCTTTCAATATGGCAACTCCCAAAATATGCTTTAGATTAAATACTCGGATACTTGATCACTGGATCAATTGGAAATTCAATTATATTTGATTAGCCTATGATATATATTTTTTATCACTTTATTTAACCTAGAACGTGCATCATTCTTGATTTTAACTGGCAAGACGCTCGTGCATATTGACGGCCTTAGTAAATTAAATATTAAATTTTAATGTGGGAGCAATCGAGTCTAAGTATTGGCATCCAACACGCTATAACACATTTAAAAATAAAATGTAGTTCTATATTATAACTTAAGTTGTAGCAACAACAACATATACTCGGTCAAATCACACGATTGGAATACCCCCCTCCCCCCCACATATATATATATATATATAAAACTTACTTTTAAATAATAATAATCTATAAGTGTTTGACCATTTTGACCACTAATACCGATCAAAATTGGTCGGTAACTTCATAATTATTTTTAAATAGTTTTTTGTTATCAAAAGAAATAATTGACACTGGCAGAAAAATAATTAAAGATAGCGGTCGGTATTCTATAAATTTTTTAATTAAACTTTATTTTGGTAGATAGTATGCATGTCTGACCAGTTTTTGGTCAAAGATTGATCATTTTTTCGTCCAACATCGGAAGAAATTTTTAAATGTGTCAGATAAAATAGTATTTCTTTATTGTGGGACCACTTTTCTCGTTCGATTGTGGCTGGTATATTTATGTGAAATTTGTTGTTTGACTTTTGCGACCAATTTACTTAGTTTCTGACCGATTTCGGTCGGGTTTCAGTTCCGACCGATTTCGATCGATATGCTCTAGATGATTTTTGATAATTTTCTAGTAGTGTCATTTTCTGGCGTTTCATGATGTCACACACCAACAATATGAAGAATAAAGTTGCAATATTACTAAGAAAAACATGGTACCAAATAGAAGTATTATCTAAAAAAGTAGAATAATTTTTAAAATATAATTATTTAATAATAAGGAATGGCAAGATGAGAAAAAACTAAGGTAACAATGCTACCATACTAAATTTATCGTTATGTAAAATAACACTTTTCGTCGTTACATAACGACGGATTGAACGATATAATATAATAAAATTTAAATAATAATTAAAACAAACATTGTATATAAAGTAACAACATGATACAATATAATAGATAACAACCATCCAAAAACATTTTCGTGATACTCTGTCAAAGTTATAACTCTTCAATCATTATATTAATTAGTAATCTCTTACGACTATTATTAGTGAAATATATAAGTTAAATATATATCTAGTCAAACTCTTTCCTCTTTTTATACAAGTTTCAGTGTACTCAATTTCCCCACTAAATTCAATGCAAGTGCATAAACATCATAAAGATTTACATATTTGTAAATACAAAAGCAAGTATAACATCAAGATTAATCAGTAATTCTCCAAAAAATGCTTTGGGGTGTAATTTTGAGATACTGATTCATATATGTATTCTGGCACGTTAATTATATAAGGAAGGCAAAAATGGAAACATTTTATTGTGGTATTCATTGGTCTAAAAATTTTAGGGTGTCAAATTTAATTCATAAAAATATAAAGACTGGAAAGTATGATGCATCAGCTACTCTGAGCATAGCCTAAATGTTTACCTTGAAAATCAAAATTACAATTATATTTGATTTTGTGGTTCTAAAAATACGTGATTTATTTTTATGCTAGTTGTTAAGCGATAGATGCTAAGTATGAGCTAGGAAGGTAAAGTAAGACTAAGAGACAGTGTGGTTATTCAAACCAAACGGCTGCGAATCAGAGTCTCGAGCTGGCCTATGCTGGGCCTCGAGGTCGAGCTTGAGTGCTAGACTGGGGATGGTCGATGAAGAACTAACACTTCTAAGGACCTTGATGACGGCTTTTTATGACCAATGATGAACAATAAATGCAAGCAATAAATCAAAGGAAAGACAATGGAGAATGTTTAAGTTAGAGAGCAGAGAATGTTCTTGTTCTTGTATTGAATATCATGTATGTTTACAAAATGACAAGGGTCTCCTTTATATAGGAGGGGGAATCCAACATAGTATATATGCATTTACTACAAAGATATGCACCTGGTACAACTATTTAATGCCACGGTACAGACTTGTATTATTCTTGTAGACCTGGTCAGTTTTAACCACGGGCCTTTTGGAAATTTCCTGCTTGTCTAAGATGGCCACTGATTTGCACTGCCCCGAGGTCGAGCATAGGGAACCCTCAGGGTAAAACCTCGAACTGTGCTTCGAGGCTTCTGAAGATGGGCTGTGAAATATCATCATGATCACAAAATCGGACTCTCCGATTTTAGCCGTATACAGATAGTCCCCACGTTTGTTAGAATGAAATGATAAGGAACGACCTTGAACTCGACTTTCTCGAACATCTCATGATGATGTCATGCTTGTGACGTAAGCGTTTGAAGTGACTAGAACGTCCCATCAGTCCGTCTCCCTATAAGCATTCAATGTACCACCGGTTTGCTTTACTAAAAGCAACGATCTCACCGTCATTTCATTTTACTAAAAAAGCATTGATTGTGAAATATTTTCCAAAGGCATTGATTGCAGCGTCGGTTACACTACTGTCCCTCTGTAAATGGGGAATTGCTTGAGCCAAGACTTTTCTCAACCTTTCTTCAACCACCCCTTCCTGTCTCTTCATCTTCCTCCAAAACTCCTATTCCTATGGTTCAAGCCCATGACCGTAAGGTCATACGGCAGCGACTTTGTTAGTCATGCCATAGCTCATTTAAAGAGCTTTTTCCCGTTGAGTGAAATTATACCGGGTTGGTATTTTTGTTGTTGTTGGCCCGAGATAATGAGAGAGATACCTCAAATTCTTCTCGCATCAGAAGATATATGGATTGCAAACGCTGCTCATGTCTATTAACTTCAACCTGGTGTGTCGCCTCATTCTTTTTGCTTCCAAGTAGTGAGGTGGTATAACTGTAATACCCCATAAATTATGAATGAGTTAAAGGAGTAGTAAGTTTATATTTTGAATATATGAAATCCTATCGGTATGATTATGGGTGAAAATAGTTGTTTCAAAACCAAGATGGGAAGTGAGGTGCATAAGATTTGATAAAATCGACTAAGTTTGCAGAAAGTCTATCTTCCAGCAAAGTTTAGTAAAAATGTATAAGGAATTTGGGAAAATTCAAAGAATAAAAGTTGTAGGACATTGAAATGGCTTTCCAACGATATATTATGGATTCCAAACGGAGTTTTGTGCAAAATTTTATGCCCGTTTTACAGAACGGTGTGTAACCACTGCGGTCCTGCTGCATTATTACCGCGACCGCGGTGGTGAGGCAGTATCCCAGCGATTTACCATGGTCGGGACCGCGGTTGCCAACTTGGGAAGTCATTTTTTTTGCCCTATTTCGTCTCCCACAGCCACAAAACATAAAAACTTGCTCTAGAAAGTAAAGCTCTAAAAACTCTAACTCCTTAGGGATCCCTCCACCACCCAAGGGAAGTTCTAATGGTGATTCTAACTTAATTTTAATTTTTCAACATCTTATTAACATGGGTAAACCCTACATATCATTAGATATTCGATTGGGACATCATTGTTGAGAGAAGGAAGCCTAAAACTCAAATTCAAAGGGTTTGAACTTCAAAAAGGTAATGTCTTCACCCTCTAATTGATTCTAGCATTTGTTTTATTAACCCTAGTTCATGAGATATGAGTTAATGAGTTTGATAGAAAAGCATGAACAATTATAGGGTTGGGGTTTTGTTTGTTAATTATTGGCTAAGGGTGTTGTTTACCTTATGGGTGATGAAGAATAATATTGATTATAATCATTTGAGACTTTAGAATTTATCTAGGAACAAGAGAATGGGTTGTTGGGTGTAGAGACACCATTAATAAGGACTATGAAGCTTTATTCTCACCAAGTGTTTGATAGGATGCTTAAGTGACCAAAACATGAGCATCATAGCTAATATGGAATCCCTTTGACTTGTATTGTTGTAGATTAAAGGTGAGAGGGTTGACAAACATTGTATTACGCTCAAGGGCAGGAAGTTAAGGTATGTAAGGCTAACTCTTTACGTTTGGGAATATCTATGATTCTCCCTACATCCCATTTATTATGACCATTACCAGTTTCCTCAGAAACTAACTATGCCTTAGTTCCCGGAATAATAGTAGAACTTCTATTCTCTAGATGTCATAGTTTCATAATCATTCGATATTCTATGAGTTTCAGTTATGACAAATCAACTTATTATGAGGACTCATCTCAGTCTAATCCTATTCACTATTCCAGTATCATATATCCCAGTATGACTCATTATTTCAGTATCATGTACTGCAGTATGATTCTTAGTTCCTAATTTTTATATACTTAAAAGTTGAACACCTGTATTTGGGCCTGAGGCCGCAGTTTATGCTTTATGCATCTTTGGGCCTAAGGCCGTAGTTATGTATACGTATACTTGGCCGAGGCTGCAATTGTGCGTGCGCGCGCGCGCACACACGCACACATATATATATATATATATATATATATATATATATATATATATATATATATATATATATTAGGCCCGAGGATGCAGTTTAATATTCAGTTAAACAAGTTGTTTATCATTTAGAAGAGGGAGTATTCATATCCTTACTTCTTTGTGCGCGCGCGCGCACACACACACACATATGTGTATATATATATATATTAGGCCCGAGGCCGCAGTTTAATATTCAGTTAAACAAGTTGTTTATCATTCAGAAGAGGGAGTTTTCATATCCTTACTTCTTTGTTCAGCTTTTTGTTTATCAGCTAGCAGTTCAGTTTCAGTTTCAGTATTTATAGTTCTTTTGTTCAGCTGTTTTACATACCAGTACAATTCAAATGTACTGACAGTATTCATATCCTTACTTCTTTGTGCGCGCGCGCGCGCACACACACACACACATATATATATATTAGGCCCGAGGCCGCAGTTTAATATTCAGTTAAACAAGTTGTTTATCATTCAGAAGAGGGAGTATTCATATCCTTACTTCTTTGTTCAACTTTTTGTTTATCAGCTAGCAGTTCAGTTTCAGTTTCAGTATTTATAATTCTTTTGTTCAGCTGTTTTACATACCAGTACAATTTAAATATACTGACGTCCCTTTTGCCCGGGCCCTGCATCTGGCGATGCAAGTAACGATTTTCAGGTTAATGATTCTGCTTACTAGGATATCTCGTATCAGCTATTGGTGAGCCCCAGTCTTTCGGAGCCTTATCTCCCTTTTGTTTTACTCATTATAGTATTTCAGTTAATAAGGTATACTGAGGACCTTGTCCCGGTAAACAGTTGTCATTTTCAATATTCTTTAGAGGCTTCGTAGACTATAACCTAGTCAGTCAGATATTAGCAGGCTTTTATGTGTTAGCCTTGTCGGCTACTTGTTTATACTTGCAGACCCTTTCAGTATTTTTCGCATCTATGATATTTTAGTCATACTCTTTAGTAGATTATCATGCCATACATTTACCTTTAGCTTATAGTTATATCGTATGTTGATCCAGCCATACAGTTGGTTCGCTCGGTCACATGCAGCTACGCACCGAGTGCCATATTACGCCTAAGCAGAGAACAAGTGATATTCATGAGATGGGTAGTTCCAGGTCTAGGGAGTTCCTCATCATGAAACCTCCCGTCTTCATAGGGTCCAAAAAGGATGAGGATCCGCAAAACTTCATTGATGAGGTTCAGAAGATATTTTGAGTGATTCATGCTATAGACACTGAGGCAGCAGAGCTTGCTGCGTATTAGCTTATGGATGTTGCCAACACTTGGTATGAAACACGGGAAGAGTCCCAAAGGGAGGATGCGGATCCTGCGACTTGGAAGGAGTTTACAGATGCGTTCCTTGAGCTCTTTCTACCCATTGAAGTCTTCGAAGCTAAGGCTTTGGAGTTTGAGAGACTCAGATAGAATGATATGAGTGTGAATGAGTACTACCTCAAGTTCGCCTCTCTAGACAACTATGTTTCGGAAATGGTATGTGATATGAGGGCCATAGTTAGGCGGTTTGTGTTGGGGCTTTCAGATGAATTGTTTGCTGATGCTAATATAGTTGCTCAAAATAATGACATAACCATCACTAAGATGGTTGCCTTTGTTCAAGGTAACAAAGACAGGTTGAAGGAAGAAGAGCTGTTACGGAGAGAGAAGGAGAGGGATTCAGAAAGAGAGCTAAGTCTGCAGGAAATTTCAACCATGGGGGATCTCAAGAAGGAGGCAATTGCCAACTTTTCAAGAAATCAAAATCAGGACCTGCTCCATCTTCAGCTAGTGCACCAGTTCAGAGGTCAAAGTTTAACAAGAAAAACCAGAATTTTAGAACATCAGACTCACAGTCAAAGGCTAGTGTGGGCTACAGAGTCCCTGGTTATCCTATTTGTAACACGTGTGGTAAGAGGCACCCAGGGTTGTGCCGTTTGGGCACAAATGGTTGTTTTGAGTGCGGTCAGCAGGGCCACTTCTTGAGGGATTGTCCATCGGCAAAGTAGAACAATGGAGGCAATGTAGCTCAGTCCACTAATTCAGCAGCCCATCATAACTCTCAGGCTCAGCAAGGGCGCGGTGCAGCAAAGTCTAATAATGCAGGCAGTGGACGAAACCACTTGTATGCACTGGCAGACTGTCAGGATACAGAGGCTCATGAAGATGTTGTCACGGGTATGCTAACAATATTCACTTTTTATGTCTATGCTCTTATAGATTCGGAATCCACCCAATCTTATGTAACCCCATATATTTCTAAGAAATTTTGGATAGAACTAGAAAAGTTGTGTAAGCCCTTTGAAGTGTCCACTCCAGTTGGAGAATCAGTTATAGCAAGGTGTATCTATAGGGGTGTCCAGTCAAAGTGCATCATCCTCTTACTGTAGCAGACTTTGTAGAATTGGAGATGTTAGACTTCGATGTGGTCACGTGCATGGATTGGTTAGAGTCATGTTGTGCCACAGTGGGTTGTAGAACCAAAATAGTAATTTTTGAATTTTCCGGTGAACCAGTCTTAGAATGGAAGGGTGATGCAGTAACACCTAGAGGTAGGTTTATTTCCTATCTTAAAGCCAGAAAGATGATCTCCAAGGGATATATCTATCACCTGGTTCGAGTTAAGGATGCAGATGCTCAGATCCCCACTCTCCAGTCGGTACCAATTGTAAATGAGTTTCCAGAAGTGTTTCCCGAAGATCTCCCTAGAGTCCCTCCCGATAGAGAGATTGACTTTGGAATTGATCTACTTCCAGGCACTAAGCCGATATCTATTTTGCGTTATAGAATGGCTCCAGCAAAGTTGAAAGAGTTAAAAGTCCAGTTGAAAGATCTTTTAGATAAGGGATTTATAAGGCCAAGTGTCTCACCTTGGGGCGCACTGGTCTTGTTTGTCTGAAAGAAGGATGGGTCTTTGCGTATGTGCATTGACTATCGTCAGTTGAATAAAGTCACCATCAAGAACAAGTACCCTCTTCCCGGAATAGATGATTTATTTGATCAACTTCAGGGTGCCTAGTGTTATTCCAAGATTGACCTCAGATCGGGATACCATCAGTTGAAGGTTAAGGAAGTTGATATTCCAAAAATAGCTTTTAGGACTCGATATGGGCATTTCAAATTTTTGATAATGTCATTTGGTTTAACGAATGCATCAGCAACTTTCATGGATCTTATAAATAGGGTCTTCAAGCCTTATCTTGATTTTTTTGTTATCGTGTTTATTGATGATATCTTGATTTATTCTCGTAGCGAGACTAACGATGCCGAACATCTCAGAATTGTGTTGTAGACACTGCAGGATCACAAGCTATATGCAAAATTTTCTAAGTGTGAATTCTGCTTGAAATCAGTAGCATTTTTGGGCCATGTCATCTCAGGGAAAGGCATGAAGGTGGACTCTCAGAAAATAGATGCAGTGAAGAATTGCCTTAGACTCACCTCAGTATCAGATATAAGAAGTTTCTTGGGTCTAGCAGGCTATTATAGGCATTTCGTAGAGGGATTTTCTTCTATCTCATCCCCTTTGACTAGATTAACTCAAAAGAAAGTCAAGTTTCAATGGTTGGACGCGTGCGGGAAAATTTTTGAGGAGTTAAAGAAGAGGTTGACTTCAACTCCAGTCCTGACACTACTGGAAGGAACTGAAGGGTTCGTTGTTTATTGTGATGCTTCAGGGGTTGGTCTTAGGTGTGTATTAATGCAGCATGGTAAAGTCATAGCCTACGCGTCGAGGCAACTCAAGGCTCATGAGAAGAATTATCCGACTCATGATCTTGAATTAGCAGTTGTGGTGTTTGCGCTTAAGATTTGGTGCCATTATTTGTATGGGGTACATGTTGACATTTTTACAGATCACAAGAGTCTCCAGTACATCTTCAAGCAAAGAGAATTAAATCCAAGTCAGAAGAGGTGGCTCGAATTACTTAAAGATTATGATGTTGATATCCTTTATCATCCGGAGAAGGCAAATGTTATAGCTGATGCTCTCAATTGGCATTCTATGGGAAGCTTAGATCATGTTGAGGTAGACAAGCGAACTATGATGAAGGAAGTTCACCGCTTAGCATGTCTAGGAGTTCAACTTTTGGACTCCAAAGATGGTGGCGTTGTTCTCTAGAACAGGGTTGAATCCTCCTTAGTAGCCAAAGTAAAAGAAAATAGTTTAGTGATCCCTACTTATTGCAGCTGAAGAAGGGAATTCACAAACATAAGACTATGGCTTTTGAACAAGGGGGAGATGATGGTACTTTGAGATACAAAGATAGGTTATGCGTTGCAGACATAGATGGGCTCAAAGAGCGGATTATGTCAGAAGCCCATGATTCTAGGTATTCTATTAACCCAGATTCCACAAAGATGTATCACGATCTTAAGGAGGTTTATTGGTGGAACGATATGAAAAAGGATATAGCAGATTTCGTGGCTAAGTATCCAAGTTGTCATCAGCTGAAAGTCAAACACCAGAGACCTGGCGGTTTAACTTAGAATATAGAAATTCCTATTTGGAAATGGGAGGTGATAAACATGGACTTCATAACAGGTCTACCTTGCTCGTTCCGGAAGCATGATTCGATTTGGGTGATTGTAGACCGACTTACCAAGTCAGTTCACTTTTTGCCAGTGAAGACTATAGATTTGGCCGAGGATTATGCCAAGTTGTATATCAAAGAAATTGTCCGATTGCATGGGACACCTTTGTCCATTATCTCAGATCGTGGTGCCCAGTTCATAGCGAACTTTTGGAAATCCTTTTAGAAGGGATTGGGCACAAGGGTGAACCTCAGCACCGCTTTTCATCCTCAGACAGATGGCCAGGCAGAATACACCATTCTGACTCTTGATGATATGTTGAGGGTGTGTCTTATCGATTTTAAAGGTAGCTGGGATGATCATCTACCTCTCATTGAGTTTGCTTATAATAACAGTTATCACTCAAGTATCAAGATGGCACCAAACGAAGCTCTATGTGGGTGAAGGTGTAGATCACCAATTGGTTGGTTCAATGTCAGAGAAGCGGAGTTGTTAGGACCCGATTTGGTCTATCAAGATATGGGGAAAGTCAACTTGATACGAAGGCATTTGAAGACGGCTCAAAGTCGCCAAAAGTCCTATTCAAACGTGCGGCGTAGAGACTTAGAGTTCCAAGTTGATGATTGGGTGTTTTTGAAAGTATCACCCATGAAAGGCGTTATGAGATTTGGGAAGAAGGGGAAACTTAGTTCCCGCTATATTGGTCCATATAGAATCTTGCGAAAGATCAGACAGGTGGCTTATAAGTTAGAATTACCATAAGAACTAGCTGTTGTACACCCAATTTTTCATGTGTCCATGTTGAAGAAATACATGGGAGACCCGTCACTTGTGGTTCCTACAAAGATTATAGGGGTTAAAGACAGCCTGTCTTACGAAGAAATTCCAGTGGCTATTCTTGATCGTCAAATCCGCAAGCTTAGAACTAAGGAATTTACTTCAGTAAAAGTGCTTTGGAGGAATCAAAAGGTTGAAGAGGCTACATGGGAAGCCGAGGAGGACAAGAAGTCCAGATATCCTATCTCTTTGAAGAACAAAAGGAAAATATGGAAGGTAATTACCCTTTCTATTCAGGTCTTATTTTATAATCTCTATGTCCTGCAATATTTACTCAGCTTAGTATTTAATGATCACATGCTCGTTCAGTTTAATATACATGTATTCATGATATTTTAGTATTCGCATATCTCCATCACACCCGTTTAATGTCCATAGATAGTTGTAGTTGCAGCCGGGACCATCATTCGAGGACGAATGATTCCAAGGAGGAGATAATGTAACACCCCGTAAATTTGGCTTAGTTATGAATGATTTAAAGGAGTATTAAGGTTATATTTTGAACTTGTGAAGTCCCATCAGGAGATTATGGGTGAAAATAGTTGTTTCAAAACCGAGATGGGAAGTGAGGTGCATAAGATTTTACAAAATCGACTAAGTTTTGCAGAAGGTCTGTCTTCCAGTAGAGTTTAGCGACAATATATAAGCAATTTGTTAAAATTCAAAGCATGCAAGTTGTAGGCCATTGAAATATCTTTCCAACAATATATTGTGGAGCCCAAGCGAAGCTCTGTGCAAAACGTTATACCCGTTTTACAGAATGGTGAGTAACCACCGCGGTCGTGCCGTGTTTTTACCACGACCGCAGTGGTGAGGCAGTATCCCAGCGATTTTCGGCGGTCGGGATCGCAGTCGCGCCAACTGGGACACAGTGGCCAACTTGGAAAGTCATTTTTAGCTCTATTTTGTCCCCCACAGCCCCAAAACATAAAAACTTGCTCTAGAAAGTAAAGCTCTAAAAAACCTAACTCCTTAAGGGTCCCTCCACCACCCAAGATAAGTTCTAATGGTGATTCTAACTTAATTTCAATTTCCCAACATCTTATTAACATGGTTAATCCCTCTATATCATTAGATATTCGATTGGGACATCATTATTGAGAGAAAGAATCCTAGAACTCGAATTCAAAGGGTTTGAACTTCAAAAAGGTAATGTCTTCACCCTCTAATTGATTCTAGCATTTATTTAATGATTATAAACCCTAGTTCATGAGATATGAGTTGATGGGTTTGATAGAAAAGCATGAACGATTATAGGGTTGGGGTGTTGATTGTTGATTATTGGCTAAGAGTGTTGTTTACCTTCTGGGTGATGAAGAATAATGTTGATTATAATCGTTTGAGACTTTAGAATTTATCCAGGAACAAGAGAATGAGTTGTTGGGTGTAGAGACACAATTAATAAGGACTATGAAGCTTTGTTCTCACCAAGTGTTTGATAGGATGCTTAAGTGACTAAAACATGAGCATCATAGCTAATATGGAATCCCTTTGACTTGTATTGCTGTAGATTAAAGTTGAGAGGGTTGACAAACGTTGTATTACGCTCAAGGGCAGGAAGTTAAGGTATGTAAGGCTAACTCTTTACGTTTGGGAATGTCTATGATTCTCCCTACGTCCCATTCATTATGACCATTACCAGTTTCCTCAGAAACTAACTATTCCTTAGTTCCCGGAATAGTAGTAAAACTTTTATTCTCTAGATGGCATAGTTTTATAATCATTAGATATTATATGAGTTACAGTTATGACAAATCAACTTTTTATGAGTACTCATCTCAGTATAATCCTATTCACTATTTAAGTATCATGTAACCCAGTATGGCTCATTATTTCAGTATCATGTATTGCAGTATGTGTCACACCCCAAAACCGAGGGGCGCGACCGGCGCTCGACCGGGTAGCCCCAGTCAAGCAGAACTGGGTGCCTTTCCTAACTCACGTGATACCCCGTGATTTCATTACTCATTATTTAAGTGAAGTAGCCATTTATAATTAAACACATTCTTACAAGACATAATTACATACATGCTTACTTTGCGTGGTCTACAAGTTGTACTGCCTAAATATAAATACATAAGTACATAACCCACATTTCCTATCTACGGAGCCTCTAGGGATACAAAAGAGTTTTACAATACTTGCCGGTAACAAGGCTCCGGCTATACCTTACACAAAAACCAAAATAAGACTCCGGGAGGAAAGGCGGCCTGAGCCATGCAGGGCCCCGAGAGGAAAGGGACTCACCAATACAACTGACAGAAAGATGGAGGAGGTGCTACTGTAGGTGGATTGGAGTACTTGCTATAGAATCACCTACAATCATAACAAGAATGTAGCGCCCCAGGCAAAAAAGGACGTCGGTACATTTGAATTGTACTGGTATGTATGAACAAACTTTACCCCAAGTAAAATCAATCAATACATAGATAACAAATAGTAATAGAATCAACAATCAAATGCACATGAAAGAAACAGCCAAAGCCAACAAGTTTCACAATCTCTCCTTTTTCCCTTTCAACATCATTTCATAATCAAGAGTTTCATACATTTTCATTTCAATAGTGAATATGATCACTTTTCCACACTTATTACCTCAGCCACCCTTATTACCTCGGCCGCCCTTATCACCACAACCTACACCTTAAACTTCGTGTTGCGACGCGCAACCCGATCCCACCGGACATTCATATTTAACACAACAACAATAGTTCGCAGTTCAATCGCATGGCTTCAGGCCATCCCGAATATCATTTCACAGCAACGATAACAATTTAAGTCACAACAATAATTGCCCACGACAAGCCAGACATGATGTTACCACAGTTGTTTCAATTGCATCAATCACGACTTCTTTCTATTATTTATTTCACAGCCCTTACCACATAAACACATTCACACACACACTTTGTTTGTTGCAATTTATTCACACCGTCATATCGGAACGTTAACCAACAATGTTCAAGGCAATTTAGTCACAAGAATTCCTGAAATAGGCCATCTTGCCCAAACACCCGTGAAGCAAAAAAAATTCACAAATAGTGCACATAAGAAATGCATACCAATTACTCGTACACCAAACAGGGTGACTTTACAAAGGTTAAAATTAGTCATACATACCTAGAGTCAAATTTCCCTTTTTAACTTCTACTTTCAATTCACCAAACAACCTAGTACCGCCAATCTAGTTCACAAGTTAACACATATATCTTAGAATTGAAGTTCACAAATACAGCCCGAACTTATTTAGGTGATCAACCGCTCCTTTTTGCAAATCTTTACTCCTACCCAATTCCTCTTACTAGATTTTAGATATTAAAGAACATGCATGTATGGTTCAACTTATATTTTTCAAGAATCAATGCATGAGAATCCCTCTTTTTGCTTAAATTTGAAAACTAATGAAAAAGGGTTGGGGATTTTACCTGCAAGAATGAAGACGAAGACAATTACTTGAAATTTCCCGGCCTGGGTGACTTTGAAAAATCAAATTTATGGAAATAAGACTTTCTCTCTCAAGAATTCTCTCTTCCCTTTCTCTAGTTTTGTTCAGAAAATGTGTAAAAATGAAGGGTTGGGGTGTTTTATTGAAGAAGGGGTCGGGTTTAAAAGTTAGAAAAATTGGAGCCCCGAGTCAGGTGTGCGATCGCAAAGAGAAAATGCGGTTCGCAGAATGGACCACAAAAGTGCGCCAAAACTCTGAACATTTCTGTTTTGGTTTGCGGAAGAAATGCGGTCCGCATACCAGTTATGCGATCGCATAATGGACCGCATTTTGGCCTCAATTTTGACTAACATCCCGACTCACTTTGCGACAGAAATGCAGTCCACATACTTGATTTGCAATCGCATTCTGGACCACATAATAGCACTTTTCTGGAAAACTTTGATTCTTGATTTTTAAATGCTAGATCAGTACAAAGGGTCCTAACACATTCCTAACACATACTCGAAACTTTGAACTATGAGCTACTAGGTTTTGAGTACATGTTTTCACGGGGCCTTACAGTATGATTCTCAGTTCCTAATTTTTATTCTTGAAAGTTGAACACCTGTATTTAGGCCTGAGGCCGCAGTTTATGCTTTATGCATCTTTGGGCCTGAGGCCGCAATTATGTATACGTATACTTGGGCTCGATGTCGCAGTTGTGCACATCTATCTATATATATATATATATGGCCCGAGGCTGCAGTTTAATATTCAGTTAAACAAGTTGTTCATCATTCAGAAGAGGGAGTATTCATATCTTTACTTCCTTATTCAGTTATCAGTTTATCAGCTAGCAGTTCAGTTTCAGTTTCAGTATTTATAGTTCTTTTGTTCAGTTGTTTTACATACCAATATAATTCAAATGTACTGACGTCCCTCTTGCCCAGGGCCTGCATCTCACGATACAAGTAACGATTTTTAGGTTAACGATTCTGCTTGCTAGAATATCTCGTATCATCTATTGGTGAGCCCCAGTCTTTCGGGGCCTTATCTCCCTTTTGTTTTAGTCATTATAGTATTTCAGTTAATAAGTATACTGGGGACCTTGTCCCGGTAAAAAGTTGGCATTTTCAGTATTCTTTAGAGACTTCGTAGACTATAACCCAATTAGTCAGATAGTAGCAGGCTTTTATATGTTAGCCTTGTTGGCTACTTGTTTATACTTGAAGACCCTTTCAGTATTTTCCACATCTATGATATTTTAGTCAGATTCTTTAGTATATATTATGCCATACATTTACCTCTAGCTTACAGTTATACCACATGTTAGTCTAGCCATACAGTTGGTTTGCTCGGTCACATACAGTCAGGTACCAGGTGCCATATTACGCCCAGGCCACAATTTGGGGCGTGATAATAACCTACTAAATTTTGCATCCCACGTCGGTGAAATGTCTCAAGAAGTGGCTTCACAATAGTAGTGCTGAGGAGACCTATACTCGCCAAAATTTTCACCATGCCACAATTTTCCTAGCTTGTTAAAAGCTTTTACTCTTTGACAGGATATAACCCATCTTTCATCTATTGATGCTTCGAAGGAGATTCTCGAAGACATCGTTCTGAAGACTGAAATGAGGTCCCCGAGGAAACAGTTCTCGCTGATGTCGCTCCTGAGGGCATACCTTCGAAAGTAGATTAGGCTTTTTAGATATTGTTTTTTGCTTCTTTGTTTCAATTTAAGGATCCCTCATGGGGTTTTGTAATTGTCTTTTATTAATACAAAAGATTCTTTAAGCTTCCATTCTGCCTTCTATTGGTCGGAATATCGTACTCGGATATCGTAATTCCTTTGGTTCTCAATTGGTTAATACGATATTCCCTAAAATTCTTTGTCATTTCTCGGGCTAAGTCTGGACTGATCTAATACAAACTTAGGATGCCGGGACCTCTGAGTTTGAGTTGAGTGAGAGCAGGGTCTCAATATTCTTTCGAAATAGAGTTTAGCCTTTTTAGGCCTCGTTGCTAGTCCTCGAATGCAAGTTTGCTTGATCATCTAAAAATAAAGATAGCCCTTAGGCCTTAGAAAATATTCCCGGAGTGAGAGTTTGCTTGAGCTCGGGTAGCCTCTAACTGAGTGAAAATTTTCTTTGAACTTGATGACCCTAAGGCGTTATAGATAGTCCTTGAGCGAGGATACACTTGAACTTGGGTGGCCCTTGGGCTTAATAGTTGAGCGAGCATTTGTTCCAACTCGAAATAAAGATAGCCCGGAGGCTTTATGAATAGTCCCCGAGTGAGAAATGGATTGAAATTGGATTTCCCTTGGGCTTAGTAATCAAGCAAGTGTTTGAACTCAAAAAAAAAGATAGCCCCGAGGCTTTATGAATAGTCCCCGAGTTAGAACTGGCTCGAGATTGGGTAGCCCTTGGGATTAGTAATCAAGTGAGCATTTGAACTCGGAATAAAGATAGCTCTAAGGTTTTGTGAATAGTCCCCGAGTGAGAACTGGCTCGAAATCGGGTGGTCCGGGAGCTAAATAATCGAGTGGGTGTTCACTCGAACCAAACTGTAGATCGTTCTTAATAGTTTCTGACAATCTAATTCCTGATGCTTTAGTTTCAATACCAACATTATGACATAAGTGGTTGAAGTGACCAAAGGGTTGCTTTAGCACGATTCTCAAAATCATTAATTGTAAGCGGCCAACAGTCGGCCTTCTAGTATCCTCCGCACGTTCAAACAATCTTTATAAATAGATAGATCTCATACTTTTCCGATATTATTCCCATAGAGTTCATTCCATTCCATGAGAAATGGGATTTCACACGTAAGTGGTACACTTGTGCTTTTATCATTTTTGTTCATAGTGGAGGCAGACTCCATAGAGATGTTTTCTTTCCCTTTCCGTAGCAATCCCGTGGTTGCCATACGAGGTCCTCGTTCTGCCAGAAGACTCGAAAACTGGTAGCTTTCTTGACCTACAATGAGTGTAAGTGGCGAGACATGTCGAAGGGTAGATGGGAGGAAAAACACCTCAGTGAGTACCGTATGATTTTTTTATCTAAGGAATATTTCCCTTTATGTTTCCTAACTTCTTTATTGCAGGCGTTGGAGAATTTTCCACGATGAGACCACGCCCTCTTGGAGAGGAGGGAGGATTATCGGCTTTAGGGCCGAAGAGCGATAACAAGCATAAGGAATCCTTGGTGGGTGAGGAGATTTATAGTAAGGCAGGGTCCGCCTGTAGGCGTAAAGGAGACACAACCATTGAGGTAGATCATGTACCTATCGGCCTCAAGGGGATGGCTCCTTTTTTGCCACCTTCTTATTCCCTGATCGAAGGTACTTTGAGCGACAAGGATATTTCACTGCTATCTTCTTCTCCCGTCGAAGGTACTTCGTAGGATACAAATTTTCTACCGCCGTCTTTTTCTTCTGTCGAAGGTACTATGAGGGATGTTCGAGGCTAGGGGCCGCTTAAATCAATAGAGGTTTCGAATGATCATATCCTTACCGAGAGTGGTTTGACTGGGGCTGATGAGAACATGCCAGTAGATGTACGCTTAACTTTTGAGGAGGCTCAATGACTCTGTTCTATGGTGAGTTTCGGTTGACTTTGTTGGTTTTTCAGTTTTTCATTTTCATTTTCTCACTGAGATCCTTTTTCATAGGCCTTTGACAAACTCAAGTCTGAGCTGCTCCACCGTGAAGCCAAGTTGCGAAAAGCCTTAGATGGGGAGAAATCCCTCAGGCTTCTTTGTGATAAAAGGGAAAAAGCGTTGATACGTCTTCGGTACGAGATGAATCGAAGCCTGAATTGTGAAGGCCGCCTTGAGAGACAAGTAACCTTTATTTTGAGGGGATGCATTGTTATAACCCATATCCACACGCGTTAGTTCATGCCATATGTTAGTTAACACAAATCCAATAAGTAATTATCC